>CAJVQA010004563.1:0-17386 GCA_910591915.1 Cetraspora pellucida
TAGATATAGTAGAAATGATAGATATGATAGAACTAATAGATCTGGTAGAAATGATAGATCTAATAGAAATGATAGATTTACTAGAAATGATATAAATAATAGAAATGCTAGATTTCTGCACAGTAATTTGAGCCAATCAAAATCAAGTCACATGTATTATAATTAGTATTTTTCATCAAAATCATCCAGATCTTGTGATCCCGTGATCAGAAATACATGATTTTATACTTACTATAATTGTCTTAGTGAGCTAAATTCAATGGTAGTTGTTTCATCCAAATTGGTTTGGTACATCAAAAGTTATAGTCAAAAATGTGCAAAACTCTTAATGTTAATATTATATAAATAAAAGATTAGTATATAAAGAAGTTTTTCAATATAAAAAGTTGGTATTTGATGTAAAAGAAGTAGTAAATATACCAAAAATAAAGAAAAGACATACTAGCAAATAATATAATGAATATAAAAAGAAATTATAAAAAAGAAATGAACTTATTAAAATTTGCATTTTTTTAACATTAAATTAGTTTTAATAGATACAGAATATATTAAAATTAGATAAAAATCTAAGAGGTAATTTTGATATTATATTTAGTAAGTTTGTATTAAAGATAAATTAAAGAACTATAGATATTTAGTAATATTTAATAAAATGGTACTTAGATATAAATAGTAATTAGATAGTTCTAATCTGTTTTGTTATAATAATAGTAATGTAACATATTGTATATATATATAATAAGTATTAAAAATTAGAAAATTTAAATAGTTGTCATCTTTCAAGTAGCAGGTCTAAGGTTCAAATCTCACTTATGATGAAACTTGGAAATTATATCTATGTTATAGTAACTGTCTTTTGTTGATCGGTTGGCCTCATGTGGCTGTTACTCAGATACACCAAGTCAGGTTCTATTAACATTGGGAGCTCAGACATCTATGCAAAGTGTAATGTTACATGTATTTAGAGAAATGTAACTGGTGTTGCATAAGACTTTGATGCAAACCCATGATAAGACCATTGAATGTAAAAGACTAAGAAACTAAAATGACAGAAACCCACTTGGAAATTCCTGAGTAAAGAGGTAGTATGAACTTTTAACAATATCATCAGACTGGTTAAAGCCCATAAAACATCTTCATAGAAACTAAAGGTTAAAACTAGATGTCAAATATGTGTAGAGAAGCATATAACCAACTAGGCTATCAGATTTATCAGAAAAAAAAAATATAGAGTATACCATACTAAGTCATCTGGATTGGTAGTCTGAAATAAGACTGACAGTTCTAAGTTGTGGCTAGTAGAGGATAATAGAGAAAATACTAGAAAGATAGATACTGGGATTCTAGTAAACTTTACAAAGATAGAAATAGCATAACATAGTAGTTAAACCGATAATCTTTGTGATTACAAGTGTTAAGTAACTATAGCATGTTGCATAAAACTAGATTTATATATATGGGACATAAAGACTTTAGTAAGTTTCCTATCAAGGATAAACAGTTCTAAGGATAACAACAAGCATCAGGAACTTGAATAGGTATAGCCTTGAGATGTTTCTATAATATAAGGAGGTCTGCATATTTAGAGGGTTTAAATAAGCAAGACTCCTAATTGGCTTATAGGTATGGTAACTAGTATAGAACTTATATAACAATATGTATGCAAACTACTTAAATTAGACACCAAGAGTGCACATGTGGCTAGTTGTAATCTCCAATGTAAGGTGAGCCTCTGATGGCATGCCATGTTCTAATATACTTGAATAAAAACATTGCATCTTCAAGATAGAGACTTTAATTATAAAAAAAAAAAAAAAAATTTAAATAAGAGACTCAAAGACAAGTTTCAAATATAGCATCTAGTAAGTAATCTATAGGCAAAACCTTTAATTAGATAATGACTAAAGTTATATATGTAACTAGTTGTACTTTTGTTGATATATGTTGTATATAAAACATATAATTATATATTATTAATAATAAAAAGACACATAGGCAAGATTATTTTTGAAACTAAAAAAAAAAACTATTTAAAAGATTTTATTAAAGCTATAAAGCTTTATAGTTAACAATAAGATCTAATTCTTGTCTGTTTAAAAAAGTTAGTATAATAATAACTTTTTAAAACTTTATAAAATTAACTTATTACTAACTAAATTCTTTTAAATAAACAAAAATTATATCTTATTTTTTACTATAGAATCTTATAGCTTTAAAACCTTTTATACAAGTTTTTTTTTACTTTATTATAGTTGATTTTCAATACTCTAAACTGTATTAGAATAGTGCACAGCATGTGATATTATGCAGAACTAATATGATATCTTGTATATGCATAGCTAAGATTATAATATTTTTAATTATTAGACTAATATATATAACTTATTGCTTAAGTACTGTAATAAATAAATATGTTATATGAATAATAAAAGATAAATTAAAATAGTTATATATAAGTAATGATTTTGCAGTAAAATATAATCAGTCATTTATATAGTAATTATATTTCACTATAAAAATGTTATTTATATATACTTACCTACTTAGAAGATAACTATAGATGCTAATGAAATTAAACTATATTACCAGAAAAAATAATAAAATTGTACCAAAATAAAAATTTAATAAAATAATAAAATTAGTGAATTAGTAAAATTGATAAAATTATTAAAATAATAAATTAGTAAAATGGTAAAATAATAAAATAGTAAAATAGTAAAATTGATAAAATAATATATGATTGAACTCTCTCTAATAATTACTTGAATACAAAATTGATGAAAAAGAAAACAGGTTTTCTGCATAACTGACAATAAGAAAGATTACAAATAACATTAAGAAAAAGAGACAGCAACAAGAAGAGCACTAAATAAGCTTAGTAATAGGAAGTATTGCAGGCACTAGCAAAGCAACTATAGAGGAAAACTCAAGTTTCTTTAAAAAATTTAGCAAGCAAACAGAAATTGTGAAGATTGCTATTAACTCTGTATATTGATCTGTTTACATTACACAAGGAACATGTAATGGATTAGGCAAAACAGATATATGTAGAATAGTAAAACAAATAGTATAAGCAAAATATCAATAAAACAACAGATAAACAAGATATAACAAAATCATGTAATAGAACATTCTAAAATAAGCTGCAAAATGGACAAAAGCATATTACAAAAATATAGAGAGAGTCTGCAAACCATCTTTATAAAAAGAGCATACTGGGCAATGAATAGTGTGCACAACAAAGTTTTTTTTAATAAGGCAGGCAAAACAAATATAATATCAGATAAAGAAGACAAAATTGTAGCAATATTAACAGAGCAAGACCTATATAAGGTAGCCCTTTTACAATTAACAAAAAAAATATTAAAAAGAGCTAAAGAGGAACAACCTGAAAAGAAGCTAGACATAACTATAAAAAGTCAAGATACAGAAAAAAAACAAATTCAACATGATTACAATAAAGAATAACAAAAAATAGAAAAGACAAATCAAAAAGAAAGCATTGAGCAGAAACAAAAAAACAAAAAAACTGCAGAGAAAAAACTTGAAAGTACAAAAAGTCAACAAGAGGGAGATAATATAATGCAAAAAGAAAAAGAGATGAAGGTAAGTACAGAAGGTAATAACAAAATTTCATCGAGACCCTCTACTTAGAAACAAGAAATCAAAAAATAAAAAAGAATAATTGAACAAGAAGATATAGAAATGAATGGCAAGCAGTCAAGACAAAACACACTAGAAGAGAAAAGAAAAAGACAGAAAAGAAGAAAACAAAAAACAGAGAAAGAAATCAACATTGTAGGAATAGCATTGAAACAAAGTATATGGGCACCAAGCAAAAGAAATTGTAATCAAAACAACAGCCTAGTTGCCAATATACCAGCATATAAGGTTTCTGGAAAAACAAAAAAAGAGCATATAAAGTTTATTAGGTGGTCTCTAAAGAATAATATGCATATAAAAGATATTAATGAAGTATTCAAGAGAGGAAATCTGTGGATAGAAGTGGTCTTTGACTGTAATTATGGCAGAGATGAAGCTATACAAAGAATTAATAGAAAAGAGAATAATTGGTACAAGATGATACCAGAAAATAAAGAAAAAAAAAAAGAAAAATAAAGAAAAATCAAAGAATATGAGAAAGAACAACAAAATAAAAGAAAACATATACCAAGTTTTAGGGAAAAAAGGTCAAAGAAGGCATTAGCAGAGAAGAACCAAACAATAATGAATATAAAAAAGAGGAAAAACTCATTAGCAATATAACTTATCTAACAATATAGAACCTACCAGCTAATATAAACAAAAGAGAAATAGAATATATTTGCAAAAAAATCAAAGATGTACAGATAATATGCATTAAAAGATTCAAATACAAGGCTTTAGCAGTAATACAAACACAAAGCATAGAAGAAGAAGATATTCTATGGTCATTGCCAGTAGACAATAATAAGTTGGTAAAAGTGACAAGAGAAAGAGAAGATTATAAAACAAGAAAAGAACAAAGAAAACATATAGTCAAACTAACAGAGCTATCTGGAAATGCTTCAGAAGTCTTATTATTATGATGCTTGAGAAGTAAAGAAGAAAAGTCAGTATACATTCCACCAAACTAAAATAGAAACCAAAAGAGAACAGCATTAATTATGTTTGTAACAGAAGAAGACATGAAGACAGCACAATCAAAACCAATTATATATAACAATTTTTAAGTATACTAGATTAATGAAAAGAAAAGAGAGTCAAGAAGAAGAGGAGAAAACTTCAAAGATAAAAGAGGAAGAAGTTAGGATAAATTAAGTCAAATTTCTAATAGAGAAGAAGATAAAAATAAAGAAAGAAATCAATGAAGTAGAACATATATGAACAAGAAAGATGATTAGAAAGATCTGAAACCAAAAGGTCAAACAATAGAAGAAGGAAATAACAGCCTAAGATACATTAAAAACCAAAGAAGATATAAAAGCATAGATAATAAGAAAGAAGAAAACCAAGAGAAAAGAGAAAAGAAAGATAAGGTGCATTAGCAAGAAAAAAACACACATATAGAAGATATGCTAGGCAAATCTTAGAAAGACTAGAAAAATTAAAAAAAGTAAGTGACTTGATAGAGGAAGACATAGTCAATTACTCCTAAAGGCACCTTAGTTGAATTTATGAATATTGTTAACATTAAGAGTTTTACACATTTTTAACTATAACTTTTGATGTACCAAACCAAATTAGATGAAACAATCACCATTGGATTCAGCTTACCAAGATGATTCTAATGAGCACAAGATCATATGATTCTGGTCACAGGATCACGAGATCGGGACGATTTTGATGAAAGTACTAATTCTAATACATGTGACTTGATTCTGATTGGCTCAAATTACTGTGCCAGAAATCTATCATTTCTATCATTTCTATCATTTCTAGTAGATCTATTATTTCTAGTATTTCTATCATTTCTACCAGATCTATTAGTTCTATCATATCTATCATTTCTACTATATCTATTATATATATCATTTCTATTATATCTATTAGTTCTTATTACTATAAATAGCATTTATTAGCAATAGAGTAGTCTTTATTGTAATAATTTATATATGTAAAATATCTATAAAAGCACTACTTTCTGACCCTTCAAGAAAGTTAAGTGTCTCCATACACTTTAATAGAAAGTGTCTTTATACATTTCATAATAAATAAACTGAATGCAATATTTAGTATCTTTATATATTATCTATTGTTGCCTCTGCCTTAAAATCCTAAATTACTCTGTATTTTATTAAGTTTTGTGTAGACTTTTGTATAGAATCTGTCAAGTTATAGTCATCATACTATAGCTGAACAGCTTCTGTTATTACTGTAGTTAAAAGAAAAACTACAGGTTAACAATATGGATAAGGAAATAGAAGAGTTCTTACAAAATGAAAGAAGAAGTTTTGAGAACAGAAAAGAAAAAACACATCCTCATCCAAATGAAGAAAAAAGTAGAAGAAAAAAGAGAAAAGAAAGAGAAGAAACAGCAAAGACAGTACAAAAACAACTAAAAGAAAGATAGAAAAAAAAAAAAAATTAAAATATCATAACACAATGTTAATGAACTTAAAACCAAAGGATAAAAACTTAATAATCTGCTGAGCTAAGCAGAAGAAGAAGAAATCACAATACTAGGAATCACAGAAACAAATCTTACAGAAAGAGAAGAGAGATTCTTAATGCAGATAGTAAATAGAAAATATGTAGAATTTTGGTTAAGTACAACAAAAGACAAAAAGAAAGGATTAAATATAGGCAATATGATTAATAAACAATAGAAGAAGTATGTGAATGCAGTCAAAAAGATAAATGAGTATATAATAGAGCTTATGCTATACTTTAAGCAATTGGAATTAGTAGTTCTAGAAGTTTATATACCACCAAGTGACAAGGCAATAAAAAAAAGAATTCAACAAAAAATAATAGAAATAGTCACCAAAAAAAAAAGACAGACACAAATAGTTATTCTAGGTGATTTCAAACATATAGTAAATAATGTATTGGACAGACAACACCTACAAGCAACAAACTTCAAAAGATTACCGATTTCTAATTAAATAAAAAAGCAGAATTTTAGTGATAGTTACAGAGATATGCATTCAACAAGTTAAGAATTTACATGATCAAATAGAGAAGCAGCAACAAGAATTGACTTTATATAGATATCAAAGAAACTAGCATTAGGTCTACAAAAGGCAGAAATTAAAGATACAAAGAGAATTACTGAAAGTAATCATAAAATAGTAAAACAGAAATATGGATTAAACACATAACAACAAGAAATAGCAAAGTCGAAATTAAAAGAAAAAGAAAATTAAGAACAGTATATCTATATAACCAAGCAAAAGAAGAGAACTGTGAAAAATACATGTAAGAGTTGCAGAAACAGTTAGAAGTCAAGAAGGTGCTAAAGAACATCCAAAGAAAAGAAAAGAATAATATAAACAGCATATAGGATGTATTAGAAGAGGCAATTATCACAGCAGCTAGTAAACATCTGCCTAAGAAAAATATATACAACACATTGACAAATAGAACAAATAATCAAAAAAAGTGATGCCAAGAAAAGAAAATTGTAAAGCTGCAAAGATTGATTAAACATGCAAGAACAAGAGAAGCTTAAGAAGTAATAAAAGAAAAAAGAACTAAAATAAATAAGAAACTATGAATAATAGAAGGAAAGGAAGATGCAAGACTACCAAAATTACACAGGCAATAGTCGAGCATCTGGATAGAAGACTTGAAAGGTTTGCAGAAACTGTTGCAAGTAAAAAAGAGAAAAGAATATAAACAAGAACAAAGAAGACAAATAGAAGAAAACATAAACAAAAGATATGAAATGATTAAAACAGGTCAAGAGAAGATGTTAGCCAGTCTGTTAAACAAACCCTACAAAAATATAACACTTGACAGATTTATTAAACAAGAATAAACTTAATAACAAAACCAGAGTTAGTTAAGATTGGTGTAGCAGAACATTACAAGAAACAATTCAGAATGAAAAATGCAAAACTAGAAGAAATGTCAAAAAGGTGAAAAGAAGTTTACAAACTACAAGAATGCATTAAAGAGAAATAGTATATAGAATTAGAAGAAAGCATTAAAGAAAAAGAATAGAAAGAAGTCTAAGAGAACTTAAAACAGGAACAGCTCTAGGAATATCTGGTATAAGTTATATACTAATCAAACAAGTAGGAAAGAAAACATAGAAAGTCTTTAAAATCTTTGCTGATCTTTGTTTAGAGAGAGGAGAGATACCAACCAAGTAAAAAATTGCACAAGTCTATCCAATACCAAAAGACATAGAGTAGGAATACAGCTTAAACAATATCCATCCAATAGCTCTGATCAAAACATTTAAAAAAGTAATAACAAAGGTGATAACAAAAAGACTTGCCAAAGTGTTTATAGAAAGAGAAGTGCTTAAGGGACCAAACTATGCAGGTCTATTAGGAAACTCAACAGAGCAACCAGTGCATATCTTTAATATGATAATAAAAGAGGCAAAAGAAAAGAACAAAGAAGTATAGATTCTTCTACAAGATATGAAGAAAGCATTTGACTCAGTCTCACTTAAAAGTTTTGAAATGGCATTGCAAAGAGTTAAAATTTCTAGAAGAATGATAAAGTACATTTTAAACCTTTTTTACAAAAAACAACTAAGAATAATTACAGCTTATAGCTTAATGAAGGAAGTAATAGCAGGAGATGGAATAAACCAAGAAGAAGTAATATTATCATTAATATGATGCCTCTTCTATAATCGATTGTTAGAGAGAGTACAAGAAGATGAAAATCTAGAATATACAGTTGAACAACAAATTAAAGAAAGAATGCAATGTAATAATGTCACAAAATTTTACTAGGCAGCAATTGCATATGCAGATAACACAACATAGATTGCAAACAGCAAAGGTTAGCTTTTGAAGATTCTAGAAGTAGCTAAGGAGTTTTTTAAGATGAATGACATAAAGATTAATGGATCAAAATTAAAGCTGCTAGTGATGAACACAAAGATTAAAAGAGAAGAAAGAGAAATATCTTTTGGCAAAAACAGTATGAAAGAGGAGCCAAAAAACAAAATTGTTTGATCATTGGAAATATGGCTGAATAACAGAATATGAAAAGTACTAGTTAAAAGAAAAGCTAAAGGGATAATTAGTCAGATGATAAAAGATCTTAAATACAAAAAGATGACAACAAGCCAGATCACATATATAAACAATATAGTAATAATTTCAAAACTAAGCTACATGCTTCAGTTGATTAAAATCTTAGAAAAGAAAATATATGAAATACATCAACCAATAATATGTCTAGCAAAACAAAAAAGCAATTTGCAAAGAATATTAGAAAATTGCATAATAGAATATAAAGATCTTAGTGAATATAGAACATTACAACAAGAGTTATTAATGAAGCAAGTGAGTGGCTTGCTATCAAGATTGAACAGACAAGCCAGCCTAGGTCAGTTAATGAAGCTAAAAAAAATACAAGATTGTCAAAGAGCAGGTTTGACAGAAGATATTTGGAAGTTAGAAGAAATACCAGTTAACAAAATGTATTGGAAGAACAACTTAGCATGTCTAACAGTAATAAAAGCAAGAGAACTAGGAATAAGCATAAGAACAAAAAGTAACTTATGAAGAATATTTAGATATAGTACTAAAATATAAGAGCTGTTAGAAACATATTTGTAGAAAAGAAGTAGAATGGAGATAAATAAAGCAGGTCTAATCTATCTAAACCAACTACTCGATACAAAAGGTGAGAAGCTGATCACATGGCAACAATTTAAAAACTTTTGAAGATGTTCAAGTAAAGGCAAAAAAGCAGAATGGTTTAAAAAAATAGAGTCTAAAGTGCTCAAAGAGCCAACAAATAGAAAGATCAAAGAACACTTTAAGACAAACAGACATAATACCCAAGTGATGAAAATAATATAAAGGCCATGACAAAAGATAAAAGAAGAAAAAAGTTGATAATATACAGTACACAAGGTAATAGACAATTAGAAAAGATAATAAAGAAGAAAAAGAAAAAAGTCTTATTAGAACATTAGCAAATGCAAAATAAAGAGGATAAAATAGCAACAGAAATTAGCAGATGTAATAGATGCACAGAAGAAGAAGAACAGAAAGAAGGCAGTTGTTGACAATGAATAAGAATAAACAACAAGAATAGAGTAATCCCTGACACATTAATAGAAAAGAGAAATAATAAGATTAAGATAGCTATAGACCAATTGATAGAAAAAGTAGAAACAGAAAGGTTGAAAGACAGTGAGCAGAAATTTAAAGGACTAATAATGATAAAAGAGTTAGAAATAGAGATAATTGAGCAACAGAAACTAAATAAGAATGTCAAACAAGAAATTCTAAAGATACTAAGAAGAAACTTATTGAAAAACAAAGACAAATATATTATATATACAGATGGTGCTGCAAATGTAAAGACCAAAGAAGAAACATGAGGCAGAAGCATAGGCATAGGATAGATTCAAACAAATAAAATGCAAGAGTGGTCAGAAAAAGAAACATCATTTAGAACTAAAAGGATGGAGGACATTAACAATAGCAAAATTAGTAGCAATATGAGTAGTAATCCTAACAATACCAAGAGAGAGATAAGTAAAAGTATATACAGACAGTAATGCTGCAATAAGAAATATTAGTAGAGGTTTAGAGCAAATAAATAGAACAAAATTCTTAAGAAGAAAAATGTAATATGGATAATAAAAATCATAGATCTTATTAACACAAAAAGTATATAGATAAAGTTAGTAAAAGTTAAAAGTTATAGCAAGAACAAATGGAATGACAAAGCTAATAGCCTTGCAAAGAAGGGAATAACAAATAAGAAAGTAATACAAATAAAGAAAGTTAGTTGTAAAGAGATAGAGTACTGCCTAGAATGAAAAAACAAATGAACTGATATATCAGCAAAATTGTTATGCAAATTGGTAACAAATGCAAGATTAGAAGCAGAATAGAAAGAAACAAATGCAATCAAAAAGTTAGAACTGAAAACAGAAATCATGATTTATGAATAGATGCAATTTTGAAAATGACTAAAAATGACTAAAGAAGTGCATTGCACAATGAGAAAAAATAGTATGAGAAGATGTGCATTTATAAAGTGTATGATAGATAAACTTTCAACTCTAGAAGAACTTAATAGAAGAAGGCCAGATATATACATAACAACAGAGTGCCAAGTTTGTTAAGATAAAGTTAAAAAAATGCAGTTATATCTAGCATCATGCAAAGGACAACAGAGCCTTTGGAAATGAATCCAAAAAGTGACTATTGCAACAGCCTAGAAAGAGTTAAAAGAAGAAAAAAAAACCTACATCCCACTATATGTACTATATATAGCACTCTTCAGAAAAAGTGAAGTAGATGAAATAAAGATAAAAGAAGCTTTAATTAAAAGCTTAATCCTAAAAAAGACACAAAACAGACTAACACAACTTCTAAATACAAAAGCAAGACAGCAGTTTATTGAGACAGTAGCAAAAACAGCATGGGATACATTCTACAAACAAGTTTGAAGAATACAATATGAAAAGATCAATAAATAGGAGAAAAAAGAAGGCATAACAACCAAAATAAAGAAAAAGGAAATAAAAAAGATAAATTCAAAGAAGAAAGAAAAGGCAAATCAGCAGAAGATTAAAGAAGAAAAGAAACAAGCAAAAGAGAAAAAGGATAAAATTAATGAAAAAACTAGAAAAACAATGTTGGAGCTTGTTATGAAAGGAAGAAGACCCTTCACTATAGACTTTAAGTAGTCAGACAAGTAGCCTACTTTTGTTTGAAGTAGTGCAGCAGGTTGCACTTAGGTACTCTGTGGATGGCTGGATGTTGCTAGACTTAGTTGTTAGATAAATCTATGTAATTATAAAAGTAATTCCAAGAATCTTAATAAAGTACTAATGTGACTGCTTAAGTTTAAAAAAAAAAAACAAAAAGTTGATAAAATAGTAAAATTAGTAAATGATGAAATGTTTATTTATTAATAATTAATATTTAATTACTTTTATAATTTATTAATATTTTTGTTTTTATTCATATATCTATACTTTAATTATTATTTTATTATTTTACTAATTTACTAACATCACTAATTTTACTAATTTATTAATTATATCAGTTATACTAATACCAATTGATAATTAGTAAAATAGTAAAATTATTTCACTATTTTGATTTAATTTTATCAGCATTATTAAAAATAATTGTTGCTTATTCTTTTTTTTTTAACATTAAAGTTCCTGCTTTTGGGATCAATATTTTTATTCAAGTATTTGAACACAGATGTTTCTAGAGACTTCTATATATAGAAGGTTACAACTAGCTACACATGCACTTTTGATGCCTAATTTAAGTAGTCTGCCTATACATTACTATACAGATTTTATACTAGATGTTATACCTGCAAGCCAACTATGAGTCTTGCCTATTTAAACTCTCTGCATATGTAATCCAACTTGTGATTATAGGAATATCTTTTGGGCTACATCTATTTAAAGTATCTGATACTTTTGAGATCTTTAGAACTAGTTTATTTTTGACAGAAAACTTACTAGAACCTTTTGTATCTTACATATAGCTGATCTAGTTTTATGCAACATACTATAGTTACCTAACACTTGCAATTATAGAAATTATCTGTTTAACTGCTATATTACACTATTTTGACTCTTGTAAAGTTCACTAGAACCCCAGTACTTATCATTATAATGTCTTTTTTATCATCTCTTACTAACCACTATTCAGAACTGACAGGACTCCCCTAATTTCCAATTCAGATAGCCTGGTATAGTATACATATATATTCTTTTCCTTTAGTGATTTCAGTAACCTAGTTGGTCATATGTTTTTTTACACATTTTGATATTCAGTTTATCTACCTATTTCTTTAGAGGTATTTCATAGGCTTCCATCAGTTTGACTATATTATTAAAAGTTTATATTACCTTTTTATTCAAAAATTTTCAAGTGGGCATCTGACTTTTTAGTTCTTTAATTTATTGCAGCCAGTGGTCTTATCATAGGTTTGCACTAAAGTTTTATGCAATACTGGTTATTAAGATTCCTCTATGTATATATATATAATGTTACACTTTACATAAATGCTCTGAGCTCTTATTCAAGATGATACAATTTAAAGTTACAGATACACAAATTCAACCAATTGTTAAGAAACAGTTTTGTTATAAAATAAGTTAATTTTCAAATTTTATCATAGGTGGAATTTGAACCTTAGACATGCCACTTGAAGGATAACAATCCAACTACTATACTAGAATTATCATCCTCTGTTGTTCTTTCTATATAGCTAATTATTTGTTTATTAATAATAAAATTTAATATGTTAACTTTTATGACCTTTAAAACTTAGAAATTAAAATATTAAATTTCAATAAATAATTTTTTTTATATAAATAAGTGTTTTGTATTTTAAAATTAATTCCTACAATAAACTGATTTACTACTAACAACTGTTATTAAAATAATTTAATTTACTAGTTCTACTTACTATGATTGGCTTGTTTTATATTAGAGTTTTGATAGATTTTACTAATATTTAATTTAGAACATCTATTTTACTGATGATCATTTTATTGATAGTACACTTCTTTGACAATATAATTACTAACAGTCTATTTTCTTAATAACTATTTTACTGATTTTATTTTTTTGACAACCTATTTTTCTAACAGTTTATTTTATATACAATTATATTTTAAAAACTTTTTATTTTTTTAACTATTACTAACTATAAAACAGACCAACTTTAATTCAAAATTAGATCAGAATTGTTGATAAAATAAACTGTTAAAGATATAGATTGTCAATAAAAAAAAGTCTAAGAGTAGGTTATCAAGAAAATAAACTAAATGCATTATTAATAAAATAAGCTGTTAGTAAAATAGTTATCAATTAAATAGGTATTGACAAATTAGAAATTGATAAAATAAATTTATTACTATATAAATATATTATTATAAACTGGTTACTTACAATTTTATATATTATAAAAAATCAACTAATATCACACTTATTAATAATAAAATATATATAAATTTCTTGCATATTTATATATATTTTATTGTTTTAATTAATGATCTGCCAGTCATTTGAACAAAGATCATAATATAACATAATACAGATTACTATATAATTTACTATAGAGTGAAATGTAATATGTACTTATCTAAACTTTTTTGATACTAAGTTAACAATTCAAGTTAATTAATTGAAAGTTATAGAGCTTACTGAGGCTCATCTAATGGTAGTTAGATAATCCAAATCAATTCAGTAAATGCAAAATATTATCAAAAAACACTTGGCTGACTATGTAAAATTTTATCAAACAGACTATTATTTATATAGAATTTTATATAGAATTTTATATAGTTAGCTAAGTGTATTTTGATAATATCTTAGTATTTACTAGACTAATTTGAATGATCTAACTACTATTAGATGAGCCTCAGTAAGCTCTATAACTTTTAATTAATCAACTTGGACTATTAACTTAGTATTAAAAAAAGTTTAAATAGATGCATATTGCATTTTACTCTATAGTAAATTATATAGTGATTTGCATTATACTATACTATAATCTTTGTTCAAATGACTGAAGAATCATCAATTAAGCATAATATTAGTTAACAACTTGAGTTGATTACAAACACTATAAAATTTGTAATTTAATTTTAATTTAATTTCTTAATATTTAATTTTTTAAAATGTTTGAATTAATATTTAAATAATATATTAAAGAATAGTAGCAAATAATTATTTTTATGCATTATTACATTTTTATATAAATTATAACTTACTTAAACAATTAAATAATAATTTATATAAACAATTAGATAATAAACTATATGAACAATTAGATAATAACTTATATAAACAATTAGATATAAGTAATATTAATATAGATCAAATTTTAATAACTGTATTAAAAGTAGACTCTTTTCAATAATCATTTGAACCAAACTTACCAAAAAGCTGAACTACAGAAAATGATATAGTTAATATATTAAACTTTATGAAAACCTTTTTGGAGTACTGTACATGCATTGTTGAACATTAAAATAGAGTTGAAAAAGAGTCATAGCCTTGTGGTAACAGTTTAAAGAGCACTCTAGGACTATAGAAAAAGTAGTTGATGAAAGCCAAGGTTCTTCATTAAGTAAACAACAAAGTTGAATATATTAGTTTTATACAACTGTAAAACCTATAAGGAACACCCACAAGGGTTAAGAACTCACAAAAGCTAAAAGTTGGTTCACCTAACACTCTCACTTTTTCTTCAAAGAAAATTTTGTAAAAGTGGGCAATTCAGTTTACCCCCTCCTAAAGATCGATATGTAAAATTACCAAAACAGTTAGCAGTATTTATTTCCTAAACAGGATTGTTTACGACATAGATTAGAAATAATATAGCAACACAAACATAACTATACATGTGCCTCGAGCTGCTGGAAATTTGTTAAACACTGCCTCTGGACTAACCAGTACCTTATACCGACCCTTTACAATAAAGTTGAAGTTTTTTTCTTCTTTTTTGGTTTTTTGTTTAAATAATCTAAGTAAATAGAAAGATAGTAGAGTAATTTCTATTTAGTATAGTTTATAATTTTTACAAGCCCAACACAGGTTTATAATTGTAGTTGTCTAATATCTGTAAATTGCAAGTTTCATGCCCAACACAGGCTTAAAATCATAATTGTCTGACTTTTTTGTGAATTGCAAGTTTTACACTTTCCTTTTTATCATTTTTTCCTTTCCCTCTTTTATTTCTTATTTTGTATCTTATATCATTTATCCATATACCTCTGTTTTTTTTTATATATAAAATTTTTTTTTTGTTTTTTTGCTTGCCTATGAGAAGATGTTATCAGATTGGTAGTATCCTATTGTAGGGCAGCAGTCAGACGAGCAGTCTACCTCTGTTTAAGATAGTGCGGCAGGTTGCACTTAGGTACCAATAAGGTAACTAGGTAATGCTGAACTTAAGTATTAGAAAAATTCTCTGTAATCTGTATAGTATCAAGAATTCTAATAAAGTACTAGTGTGATTGCTTAAGTTAAAAAAAAAAAAAATAACTGTATTAAAAACTAATAAATAATACAAATCAAATTGTAATAATAGAAGTATATAATATTTATTTTATCTTGATCTTTTAGGTTTTTTTTTAAGAATTATCTAAATTAATTTTTTTTTATATTTAATAAAATATTATTTTAAATTATTTAAAACATTTTTTAAGATAGATGACACAAATCACTAACTCTTTCTAATGATCATTTGTACCAAATTCTTTCTAAACAAAACTGCTCTTTTCTCAAATTATTATTAAGTAAACCTATCTTGGCTGTCTAAGTAAAATTGTTTCTCATAAAATTTTACATATAAGCAGCCTACTTTTATATCTTTAAAAGTGTTTATTACTAAGAAATAACTAAATTAAATAAATTTCTATTATTGCTAAATACTTATTATTTTACTAAGTAAAACATAGTAGCTACTTAAAACAAAAAGATTCAGCATATTTTTATCTTCATTTTGATATATTACATTCTCTATATGATTAAAAACTGATAGTTTTATTGAAAAATATATTGAAACTATCTTACAACTTTTTTAAAAAAATTTGGAAAAAAATTTTTTTTTCTTTTTTGGGGGACTCTGACCCTCTAGGGCATCTCAGATCTGTAGATTTCTATTACTAATCAAAATTACTAATTATTTTATACAAATTTATCCTTGTTTCATTTATTTTTAAACAAAACTTAATATTACTAATTTTGTTTTAATAAATTTACACAAATTTTGTTCTACGTTGATCACACCAATTACTTAGATGTCACACCAGGTGCTACCTTATATATCATATCTCCTTAATTATCACATTCCTTATTTATCACATCTCTTATTTGTCATACTCTTATCTGTCACACTCTAACACCAAAAATAACTCAGAAGAATGCCTACTCTAACCGACTCTCAAGAACCAGATACCTATAACATAGACTACTATTATTCTAAATACAAAGATCGCTATAGAGTTGGGCTTCAAGAGGCCAACCCCAAGCTCTAAGAGTCCTTCCAGTAGCAGCTAAACCTGACTATTGTGATAATAAAAAACAACAACATTACTTTAAAGTCCTACTACAACCTGCAATTGCAATCTGCCTTTGTGGCAAATTTCATACAAGCTTTACTTCTCAATATTACAAAATTACTTACTCAACTACAATTGATCAATCTATTAGCCCAACTCAAACTCAAATCAGAAATACTATTTTTTCAAAAAGTTTTAAAAAAACAGAAGAACTACCAGCCTTATCAGTTCTTAAATCAACTAATCAAACACAACTTTCTTTATCCTCAACAGCATGTGTTCTTTTTCCAAACCTTCAAACAGACCCAACTCTTACAGCTATAATTGCACACTCTTAACAATATCATACTTGTTTTCTCTGTAAACTTAAAAATATTCAATATGTCTTTACTGACAATCAACAAAATCATGCTCCAGACTACACAATGGCATGCATCTTCAAAGGCTTTTTAATTCATCATACTTGCATACTACATATCATAAATCTTAAACTTAAAATTAAACCAACTAAACTAATAACTCTACTTAATCCCGACTAAAAAAAAGTAATCATTCTTTATAAACTTAGCACTATGTCTGCAAAAAACAAAATCTAATTATACAAATCTATTTTTCAAAAAAAACCAAACTCCCAACACTTTACCAAAGAACAAAAGCAAAAACAAAAACAAACATTTAGAGATACTTCTAATGACCTTGATTGGTTCA
>CAJVQA010004564.1:0-17386 GCA_910591915.1 Cetraspora pellucida
CAAAGTCGATAGTGTCTAGTTCATTATTTTTAAAGTTAATAGTTCTCAAAGTCAATGGTGAACTAGTTTACTGTTCTCAAAGTTGATGGTCCTCAAAGTCAATAGTGAACTAGTTTATTATTCTCAAAATCAATAGTAAACTAGATCACAGTTCTCAAAGTCAATAGTAAACTAGTTTATGATCCTCAAACTTGATAGTGAACTAGTTCACAGTCTTTAAAGTTAATGGTAAACTAGCTTATCATTCTCCAAGTTGATGATGAACTAGTTTACCATTCTTAAAGTTGAAGGTAAACTAGTTTATAGTCCTTAAAGTCAATAATGAACTAGTTCACTATTCTCAAAGTCAATAGTAAACTAATTTATTATCTTTAAAGTTGATGGTGAACTAGTTTCTGTTCTCAAAGTTGATGATAAACTAGTTCACTATTCTTAAAGTTGATAATGAACTAGTTCATTATCCAAAGTGATAGTAAACTAGTTTATTATCTTCAAAGGCAATAGTAAACTAGTTTACTGTTCTCAAAGTTGATAATAAACTAGTTTACTGTCTTCAAAGTTGATAGTGAACTAGTATACTATTCTCAAAGTTAATAGTGAACTAGTTCATTATTCTCAAAGTTAATGATAAACTAGTTTACTGTTCTCAAAGTTGATGATGAACTAGTTCACTATTCTCAAAGTTAATGGTAAACTAGTTCATAGTCTTCAATGTTGATGATAAACTAGTTCATTATCTTCAAAGTTAATGATGAACTAGTTTATTGTTTTCAAAGTTGATGATAAACTACATTATTAAATTTTTAAATTACAATAATTTAAAAGAATTATATTTGATACAAAATATTACAAAATATTGCGAAAGAATTTAAAAAACTGCACTGAACTCTGAATTTTATTAAGAAACTTTGCAATATTGTGCTAATAAAAAATAATCAGCAGATTATTCTGGTTATAATGATAATTAAATTATCAAATTCGAATAAGTATTTGCTAAAATAGCTAAAATATAATTTTTTTAAAATATTTGCAATATTTCAAAATAATTGTAAAATATTGTGAATATTTCAAAAGAATTACATTTTATTTATCTTAGCAAATGCTTATTCAAATTGATAATTTAACTACCATTATGCTCAGTATAACTTGCTAATTATTTTTATTAGCACAATATTGCAAAGTTTCTTAATAAAATTTAGAGATCAGTGCAGTTTTTTAAATTCTTTCATAATATTTTGAAAGAATTGCGTTTAATGCAAAATATTGTGAAATTATTGTAGTTTAAAAATTTGGTAATGTTATAAATAAAATTTATTATAGTCTAATTTAAATTTCTAAAATATTGAGTTTTTTAATAATTTAAATTTTTATATTCTTATTTTATTTTAAATATTTTAAATATTTTAACATTTTTCAAAATATTTCAAAAATTAATCTCATATAATATTTCATAATTTATTTCAAATTATTTCGAATTTTTTTATATAAGTTTATGTAATTTTAATATTTCGCATTAATTTGAAATAGTTCATATAATATTATGCTTTTTTACATTTTATAAATTATTTCGAAATATTTTGCCTCATTAAATTTGCTGATAAACTTTCTTTTTACTTTATTTCTATAAAACTATTTCTAATAAAACTTGTTTGAATTTTAGCCTTATGAAGCTAATATAGTAATATTTTGAGAATCATATCTAAAATGTATAAATTTTCAGTAATTTTAGTTAATAAAAAACAGTATTTTTAGATTATAAAATACTATAACAAAGTAATGTAATTTGTCTAAAGCTGCATTTAACAAAACTAGTATAACTTTTCAATTAAGTTAGTATGTAAATAAGGATAAAATATAGTATAAATAGTACTTTAATAAATAATTAATTGATTTAAAGTAGATGTTATCTATATTATATTTTATTTTAGTATTATATTTAGGTTTTTTAATATTTATTCCTATTTGTATATCCAGGTCTTCTAATATTTTATTTTTATTTATATACCTGGATCATTTATATTTTACTAAAATTTTATTCTATACTATAAACCTGGGTATAATATATAAAGGGTCTAATGTTTAGAGGGATCTTGTATATGGCAGTTTACAGTATATTCTTTACAATTGTCACTTCTATTAAAAAAACTTTTATATTTATTATAAAACAAATATTTTTTTGTTTTAACTATACTTTGATAAAAGTTTTTAGTTTGTTTGGCATAAGATAAATAAAGTTTATTTTAATTAAAATTAAAATAACTAAAGCAACTATCTAAGATAATTATATTAAAATTTTTTTTTGCATTAATTTTATTTTCCAAGTTCCAACTAGTTATAATATTAATTTTAAATTATGTGTTAAATTATAGTATTTATTTTTTTTTTAAATTATCAATAATAATATAATATAATTATTTATTTTCTTTTAAATCTAAAAAGTTATGATTTATAAGCTTATTTTTAGATAATAAATTTTTATTATTATTATTTTCTTTATCTTGTATTTTTAAAGAAGCCTACTTTTCTAACTAATATTTTGCCTTTATAATAACAAAATTATTATAAACAAATAATAGTTTATCTTAGTTTGTACTAACAATTTCTTTTAAATTTTTATCTATAAAATAATTATAGTAATCTTTTATTGTTAATAATGAAGCAAAGTTTTTAAAAAATATTTAATAAAAAGTATTGCACTATAAGTATTTTTTTGAAATTTATTAGTAATGTCTGATAAAAATTATTCATGTTATTTATAGATAATTAATTTAACTAGATACTAATTAATTTATATAATTTATTTTAGATGTATTTTAAAAGAATTATTTTAGATATGTTTTTAAAAAAATATTTTAAATATGATATTTCAAATAAACAGTCTTCAAAATAATAGTTTAATTCAAAAATTTGATAATTAGTTTTAAAAAATAAAATACTATTTCAAAAATTTTATAAATTCAATTCTATAACAACAATCTTAATTGTCAAAATATTTAATACAAGAAATGAATTGTATTCTGATAAATAAAACAAGAATAAAGTAAAAAAAATAAGGTTAATATTTATTAGTTTACCAAATTTGTTAATTATTTAATAATTTTTTTCTTAAAGCACAAAGTTTATATATATGATTTTATTTCAATTTCATGCATTTTAGATAGATGTTTTAATATTTATAGCTATCAAAATTGTAATGTATTATATGCATTAAAAAAATATGATTAGAATTTATAATTATATAATAAGTATTTTGATTCAAAAAATATATTTTATATTTGTATATTTTCTAAATAAATCATTAACAAAAAAAAAATATTACTAGAATTAAATATTAAATATTTATTTTTTATTTTTGTATAATATAATATTTAAATTTTAAATAAACAATGTATTACTATTTATAAATATAAATCTAATAACACAAATTAACAGAATAATAATTAATATGCTATTTTTATGTTATACATATTTTTAAATATAAAATACTGATAAATCTCACTAAGCAATATTAAATATGTTTAGTGCAAGTTTGTCTTTTTCAGCTCTTGAATTATTTTCATAGATAATAATATTAAACCTATTAAATAATTTTTTTTTAACTACTAAAATTCTTAACTTTATATATATACTTTATACTTATAATTTGAAACAAAACCTATTTGAAACTAGTTTTAAGAATACTAATCCAAAATTAAAAAAAACCTTATTTTCAAAATCTAAACTATATTTTAAAATATAAATTTTTAAAAAAATTAAAATTTTTCTAAAAAAAAAAATTGTTTAATTTTTATTACTTGGTACTAATTCATATTTTAATAAAATCTAAGTTTTCAAAAAAGAAAAATAATATAATGCAAAAAAAAACATATTATTAATTAGATTAGTTTTAAGCTTTGAACATATTCAATTCTATTGATCAATATTAATTGATGATCTGTTAGTTAATCAGAGAATGATTATAGTATAATGTAATGCAAATTACTTATAGAAATTAGAGGTTTTTAAATATGACATGCTTACATTTAAATAAAGTTTTAGATATAAGCATGCCACATTTACAAACCCCTAATTTTTATAAGTAATCTGTATTATATTACACTATAATCATTCTCAGATTGACTGATAGATCATTAATTAATATTATGATGAAACCTAATTTACAGAAAAGAAAAGTTATTTTCAATTAAAAAGAAAAAAAACAACATAATGCAAGAGAAAAAAAACTGTTACTTATAATTAGACTAGTTTCAAGTTTTCAATCATATTCAATTCTATTACTTAGTATTAATTTTACAATAAAACCTATTTTACAAAAAAAATAAATTAGTTTTAATTAAAAAGAAAGAAAAATAATATAATACAAGAAAAAAAAGAAACTAGTACTCATAATTAGACCAGTTTCAAGTTTTCTGTCATGTTTAATTTCATTGTCCAGTGCTAATCTTATAGTAAAATCCATCTTACAAAAAAAAAGAAATTAGTTTGTCTAAAAAGAAAAAAAAATAATAAAATGCAAAAAAAAAAGAAACTAGTCCTCATAATTAGACCAGTTTCAAGTCTCTAATTATGTCCAATTTCATTACCCAGTGCTAATCTCTTAATGAAACCCATTCTACAAAAATGAAAAGTTAATTTCAACCAAAAAAAAGAAAAGGAAAAAAAAACTTATACTTATAATTAGACAAATTCTAAATATTTAGTCATATTTAATTCCATTGCTTGATGTTAACCTCTCAGTAAAGCCCAGCTTACAAAAAAATAAAAGTTGGTTTCAACTGAAAAAAAAAGAGTATAGTATATGAAAAAAAATATTTAGCAATAACTAATATTGACTAGTTTCAATTATGTTTAATCTCCATTACTTGTAAGATCTTAACAGATAAAGATTTTATCTATGACTTTAAATGAAATCTTGATGAAAGCAGATTTGAAAAAAATTACAGTAACAGAGCAACCTAATCACAAAATTTCTGCTGACTAGTTACTGCGTTTTGGAATTTCTTCATATTTTTGTTACAGTTAGGATTCTAAAAAGTTACCAAACTTTAAACCCAAGATTCTTTTTCACTTACATATCAGTTTCATTTCAAATTTTTGTTATAGATAAAGAAAACTCCATAGAACAATATTACCTAGAATTATATTTTCGTATCTTTTAAGATCATATTGTTTTGTTGAATTTTTCATAGTAAATTTCTGAAATGTGATCTACATTTTTACTATGATCGAACACTCATATATGTGAACATGTGACATCTTCACTGACTGGTAATAATTAGCAATGATATGTATGTATAATATTTCGATGAATTAAAATTAGGATATCGATATTATAAAGAGGGGAATTTAGGTCAAATATAATATAGGGATCTTTCATTAGTAAGTTGATTATTATATAATCAATTATAATTAATATTATATTTGTTCTGGGTAAATAAGCACTATTCACTCTACCTCATTTTCTAAATGTCAGATTAGCGAAAATCATGAGATTTTTAGCCAAGTTATTCACACTAATTTGACATTTTAAAAAATGGGTAGAGGGAATGGTACTTATTTACAATAGAATACGATATACCGATATACAACTAAAAGTCTTGAATGTAACAATAAAAAATTGATTTAAATAACGATAATTGTTCCAACTTTAATAATAATATTCCGAGATTATGATATATAAAAATCCATGAAATATTAATAATTAAAAATATAACTAATGCTAACAAAGATGAATATGATAAATACATTGAAATATTTGTTTATACACTTATTATTAAATCTAATGAGTTAAATATGTATAAATCGCTAAGTAATTTGTATGTATTTAATTTCTAATTAAACATGAAATTGTCCATTATTAAAATTAAACATGAAATTGTCCATTATTAAATATATATATATTATGCGGGAATGCTTCTCATCATTTTGTTGATGTCTATAAATTTGATAGAACAACAATTATTTTCGTGTCACGAAATCTATCGGATTTATTATATAAAGTTAATTTTTACCACTCATTGTAATCGACATATCCATGTTTAATCCTGCGGATGATGCGGATGATACGGATGATACGGATGATTGTTCATGTATTGAATTTTTTTTATTTTTATGATTTTTATTATTCACGCTTGCTGTGAATTTTATAAGGTAGGTTAGCCTAAAAGAAACATTAAAGAAACAAAGATTTTCATATTAACTGTATTAATTGAATATCAAACCTTTTAACGGAGAATAAACACTACCCTGACTAGTAAATTTACTTATAGGACGACTATAATAAACCGCGTCAGGATGTGTGTTGGTAAGTATTTCATAATGTGAGTTTCTTGATCTTTTTGTGATCTCATTGTTGGTAGGTTTAAGTGCACCAAGATGTTCTGAATAATAAGCCCAAAGATCACCTCTTCGATCAAATATTATTTCATGAATTTCTTGTGCAGATGGACGGTTAAAAGGATCTGTATCCCAACATCTTTTCATCAAATCACAATACCATTCTGGTAATCCAGAAACAATTTGTGGACGTACGCCATCACATATATCTCTAACCAATCTATAATCGTGTGGTCGGTCACCAAATGGTTGTTTTCCGGAAGATAACATCCACATTATCATGCCAAAACTGTAAATATCTGCTGCTGCAGTATAAGGAAGTGCCTGAAAAATTTCTGGAGCAACAAATGGTATCACACCATATATTTCTTTAGAATGCAGTGGTTCGTTCACTGGTGCGTTTAATCCAAGATCTGATATTGCTAAATTATGGATATTTAAAGAACCATCGACCCAAGAAGATTTGGCAATTATTATATTCCCTGGATGAAAGTTCTTGTGAACCAACTTTCTTTTATGGATTGAGTTCAATTCTGAAATTATATCGGAAAGAATTAGCAATTTATCGCGTAACTTCATATCTGTGTACCTATCGGCTAACAGAGCTCGTAGATCGCCTTGTTCATAATAATTAAAAACAAGGATATATTCCTTTGTTGAAGGATGTTGAGATATTCCGTAACATTTGGGAATGGAAAAATCATCATATGTTCTATAATTGAGAAGCTTTTCGAAAAAAAAAGTAAATAAATCGAGTCAAACATTCTATTCAAATACGGTACAAGAAAGAAGCTTAATCATATTTGAAATAAAATCTACCTTACTTAACACAGATGAATCTATATGTTGAGAATTTTTAAGATGTTTGAGTGCGACCTTTGTGGTACAGTTCCTGTGAACCCATACTGGAGAATTTTCGACCGTATATAAAAGATCGATTCTATCTCCGTCCCACGTAGCCGAACATACTGTATTAAATCCTCCACGTGCTACCTCTTTAATGTCAGAGAATTGATCAAAGGGAATCCATAATAAACAGTGATGTAATGTGGTAGAAAGCATTTGAGACTCGCGAATAAATAAGTCTATTTCCCGATTCCCACTAGTCCAATTAGTAGGGAAAAGACATGTCGGACACCATTTTTTACCTTCTTTAGGTTTTTTGCATTCGTTGCATGTGTCCGATGTTTGTTTCGTTAGATCTTCAACACCTTCTTCTCCTGATCAAGATTAACAATTAATCATATGTATATAAAATAGAAATTGTTCCTGATAATAATTAAAAAAAAACTTACCATATGCTATCTTTTTTTTCGTCATCACTTTTGCAATTTTGAAAATAGTGGTTTGTAAAAATCCACGAAAAACCATATTTCAGTACGCGTATTTAAATTATTCAAAGGAAAGAAAGTTGCGTGAAAATGAATGGTTCTTCCTAAAGGATTAATAAAGATAGCTATACGAAGATCTTGAAACAAAATTCTTGGGAAATTATGGATTGATATTTTAGTCTTTCATCGCGCGTTTATATCAAAAAAAAAACTTTATCTATATGCGTTTCATAATAAATATGACCAATTACTTTGACGCGTCAATATTTAGGTATTTGATTTTTTGCTTGCTTTTCGTGTCACTGATTATACATTGAATTCATTATTGGTTTCATGGTAAATCTAGCATAACTTATATAATTCTATCAAATAGCATATGAATTATAGGATAATATAGAATGTAAATGTAGAATATTGAATGTTATGTTTGCTGACGGAAGTAAACTCGATGATATCTTATGTGGAACGTCAAACATAAATAACTTTACTGCACATTCAAAGATAAAATTTTTCATTATTCTCATTTCACCGGGCAACTGTAAATTTTGCAAATATAGTTTATCGGGTCTCAGGGTTTACTCACGCATGCAAAAACATTTTATTATGCGTATTGAACCATTAAGAATCAAGAATATATTATTATATACGAATATATTATTATATACGAATATATTATTATATACAAAAGAAGGTTATCAAACTGTAAGGATCCCTAAAAAAAAACATCTCATGCATCATATATAAACAAGAACCAAATTGTTTATTTTAGTCCACCTTGCGATTTGCTGCATCTTTACGCATAAAATATGTACTCCCTGCTTAATGCCGTGTTTAAATGACACACCAGTAAAGAGTGGTAAAGAATGCTCTTGTGAGAATCTTAAATAGAAAACGACTAATTGATTTCATATTATTACTTATTATCTACTTATCTTTACATTTAAATTTTTTTGAGAACTTTATATGCTCTTCATTCTATGTAATTTACATATGACTATAATATATGGGATCTTTGCTAGCAAAATTATCCTACAAGCCATTGTTACACGAGATCTTTTCGTAAAACTATTTTTAGAAAAAAAATCCTAGCAAAGATTCCATATAATATGCAAGGAGCTTCTAATGTAATGTTATCTTGATCGGAATAACTAACTACATTGGTAGGTAAACAGTTTATACAGTATGTATAATCATCTGCTGTAGGATTGTTTAATAACAAATAATTGAATTAAACTACCAAGATATCATTCTTTGGTTCTTTTTGTATTAACGTTAATAGTTTATAAAAGCCTGTTAACACCCGGGTTCAAGTCACCCAGGAAGCTATATTAATGCCCATGAGACTAAAATTAATTATATAGTTTTGGTGACTTTAACCCTGGTTAAAATAGAACTTTCCAAGAGGCTTTATTAGTTAAAAACAATACATATACAGTATACACTATATGTATATGTTTTTAAAGTATCAATAAAGACAACTCCCTTACAGAAGGTAATACTTGCATATTTCCCTTCGCACATTTAAGCAACGATTTGATTATGACATAATACATATAGAGAGGAATTTTTATTCATTATCGTTATATAAAATTTATAAATGTTATATAACGAATATAACATTGTTATATAATAATGTTATATAACACGATCTATCACTATTTGCACCACTTAAAAAAATTTCCTTCTATCAGGTAGCGCCAAGAAGTACAAAATGATTAGCCAACGAATTGATTCTATTTAATAAAATTGTAATTTTGAACAATTTGTAATTTCATAAAAAAAAATATATTAACTCACGAAATTACCACATTAAGTATCTATAAAAAAATCACGTGTGCACAATCACGCAGATATTGCTGTGGTGTAATGGAATATAACTATTCGATAATTCGAAAATCTATTACGGATATTTTAGAACAAACACATTTTTTCACATGCATTACAATTGATCCATTGCATTGAGCTTGGGTTTAAATCTAAGGATTGAACCCATATCGGGTTAAACAGATTCGGTAAATTACCAATAAAATTAGCATGTTGTAAATACCTAAGCCTTTGAGTAAGTTACCAAATTACTTCAGTTTTGGAGTCAACCATAAATCTTGCTAGTATTAAATCAAAAGAAGATCGGGGTGGGAGAAAGTACAGTAATTTGCGAACTATGATCTTGCAACACTGAAATAAAAACAAATTAACCAATCATATGTAAATACAAATTAAACCCTATACGTATCGGTTTGGTATATAAAAACCAATCAGATCACAAGATATACTGTATCATGCAAAAATTTATTAAACGTTAATTTCCAATCTTCAAGAGTGCGCCGTATTTAACGATGAGACTATTATGATACTTATACGTTGTACCACTAAGCATCATTTTCTGCTGCGACAGACTCCAAATTCTCTGCTTTACAATTCGATTTATGATAAATTTTTCAGAACTATGCTGCAGATGATACTAATCATCTTAGGTAGAAATATGAGTTAGTGATGGTATCTGACCTGACAAAAAAAAAAAATGCTACCCCCGGGTAGAGTTAATTTAATACTTCTACTTTAGGCTTATATATATTATCGTTATGCCTCTTGCCTCAAGTGACAATCGGTCTAAATTATGAGTTATTATGTTTTAGGCCAATTAATGTCGATCTGTTAATGCCGGCCAAACTGAGAAAACCCCCCTAGCATCACCACCCTAAAAAATTTCACACCTATTCCGCAAAAAATCAAAACAACCCGAAAAATCGTTCATAACTCAACATTTTACCTAAGAACTACTTCCCTGCGAAATTTTGATATTTGACTCTTTCTGACCTAACTTAATTGCAAACCCTAACCTTAATTCAATTGCGAAATTTTTTAAGTTGGTGATAAGGATTTTTTGCCGGCTATTTTTCTTAGTAGTAAAAACATATAAGTTAGAATTTTCATAACTTTTAAACTATAAATTTATAATGTAAAATTATATTTATTGAATTCCTCTTTAAAGTAATATTTTTCATTCTTCATATAAGTTAAAATAAAACCCGATTGTTAAATCTGATTTATTCTAAGAAAATAACAAAAAGAACTTTATTACCTTAATGAGCGCATGAAGAGGAATTTAATATATATAATTTTACTTGTATATTAAGAAGTCCTTAACATTTAAACTTTATATGTTTTTACTATTAAGAAAGATAGCCGGTAAAAAATTCTTATTATTGATCTTTACTATATCTATATGGCTTCGACTATGTTTGTGATTAAACCAATTGGTGACACCCAACTTGAGGTGCCTCAGTTATCACGAGACACAACACATAGATCTCAGATTGAAGTTTTTGCTATTACATGCGGCTATATATGAAATTTTAGCAAAACGAATAAAAACCATATATAGGGGATCGCTAAAGCTTTGTACCCACGTGATTTCGAAGGTTTAACTATAATTAGGGTTAGGATAGTTTAGTATTTAGGGTAAGGGAGATATATAAGTAAAATTGCCTACCCGACTTTTTTTATTAATGCACCAAGACAGGTTTAGACTGCTGTTTTTCATATTTTTGCGGACCCCACTCCCCTGACAGTGATCAACCGCAATGGTAAATATTAAAATCTTTATGTTATCGTTATATGAAAAATTAAAGAATTTTACTAAAACGCACCTATGGTGTTTTACACCTATGCATGCGTTATCTCAAAAACTGGCTAATTAATCAGCACAAGGTGTTTTAAGTAAAATGTTCTAAGCCCCTGAAAACCCTTCCCAACCCTAATACTAGCTTAAAAACTATCCTAACGTGAAAAATTTCTATAACAAAACTTATAAAAACTTAGAAATTTTAAAAAACATAATAAAAACATATAATAGGTGCAAAACACCATAGGTGCGTTTTATAATAATTGAAAATTAAAATTTTAGTATAAATGATTTTTTAAATGATATAATTATAAACTTCATGAACTAATGCTTCTTTAAAATAATCTTTTGAATCGATTAAATTGGTTCGAAAGATTTTAGTTTGATTGAGAAATAAATTTTATAAGCTCTACTTATAAAAGTTTAAAAATTTTATTTCTCAAACTAAAGTTTTTCAAAAAAACTTAATCGATTCAAAAGAATATTTTATAGAAGCATCAGTTCATAAAATTTATAATTATATCATTTAAAAAAATCATTTATTACTAAAATTTTAATCTTACATACAGTATAGCATAAAAAAAATTTTAATATTTACTGTTTTCCGGTGATCACCGTCAGGGCAGTGTACCTTTACTAAAGGCCTGCGGGCCGGGCCACAAAAATAGGTAATTTGCAGGCCCTTAACCCTTTACAATTGACTTAATATAGCAATATTTTGATTAAATATATTTCTGTCAGGGATCTGCCTTCGCCAACAATTATTTCACTGACACCGATATCACGCAACTAATCAAATGCTTTATGTGATGTTAGCTAAATGAACTTTCGGTGAAGTGATCAAAACTGACTAAAATATATCAAAAACCGAATATTAAATCCAGGACTTATTCTATTATGAGCTTATTCTTTAGATAACTCAACCCAGATATTCAATTGGGGTATGTTTACCCATGCATTATCCGGGTATTTTCTGAGTATTATCCGTGTATGCTTACTCGGATGTGCTTAATTCACAATCCGGTATCCGATTATCTGCGGATAACCCAGAGCTGTAGTTTAGCAACTTACCAGGTAAGTTACTATGATTCCCAAAAAATCACCGGCAACCATGCTCGTGTTTTGTATTCGATGATTGTTTAAAATGTCCGATATTACTTTTTTTTACCTTTATTGGCAGCCATTTTATGCGCAGATTATACCCTATTAATTATGCAAAATCAGCCCTGATATGCGAATACGCTATCGCACATACTTCTGCGATAAAGTTTGATTTATGCACAGACTATGTTATCGCAAACCTGCGCGATCCCTACCTATCTGAATGATTTAACGCGCATAAGAAGACTTTCAATCCACTCATGACTATTGACCAACCAAATGAATAAAAGAAATTCAATATACTGAAGCTTTACTCTTAATTTATCGTTTGTTAAACAGTAATTCCATTTTATTGTTCTATATTATAATTCTTTATTAAAGATCTATTGATGAAATGCAATTTATGGGTTGATGCACCATGAATTCAAATTTAGGAGTGTTATAAATTTTGGATTCTCAACAATGTCTGACAATATAACACTCTTTTGCTTCGTTGAAGATGACTCTAAATAGCAGTTATCTCAGAAGTAGAGATGTTACAGCATTAATTTTGTCAGGTTGTCAGATTTGAAAACATGTGATTAGTTATTATAAATGGACCAATCAACTTGCAATTTTTTTAGCCCAACCCGGATTCAAACAAACCAAACCTAGGTTTAAACGAACTCAACCTAGGTTCAAATGAACCAAACCCAGGATCAACTAAATCTCTTTTGATTCATTTGAACTCGCATGGACCTGAAGTAGGTTCGCATGAATCTGAGTTGGGTTCGTATGAGCCCAGAATAGGCTTACTTAAACCGAATGTAGGTTCAAATGAACCCCAGAATGAACCCAAAGTAGGTTCGAATAAACTTTTTATTTTTTTTCTATAATAATAAAATTTTTAATTTGTAAATCATAAACTGGATATTTGGGGTTTAAAAATGAAATGTGTTATACTAAGCAGATGGGTTCAATAGATAGGTATTGCTAAATTATACCAGTACTGTTAATCACCACAATTCTATATCTCAAAACTATCTAAATAATCAAGGCCAGATATATTAAGTAAAAATGTTCAGTATCCTAAAAAAAAACCTTACCCGAACTTTATTTTTAGGTTTAATTTTTAGTTTATAGCCTCTAATTTTATTTCAATTTTTAACTTTAACCTTAAATATTAAAATTATAATAATGTTCAATACTATTGATATTATTTATAATAATTGCAAATATATTATGATCATATAATGATATTCTTTCTTTAGACTAAAACAAATGAGTTTACTAAAACGCATCAGCTATATCTCAAAAAATCAAAAAAATAAATGTCAGATATACTAAGTAAAAATGTCCAGAGCTCCAAAAACCTTAAACTGACCAAAATTTAAACCTTCATATATGACCTTTACTTAGTCTAAAATATATACTAACCCTAAATTTTATAGTAGAAATAATGATGTTGAACATTACTGGTACGTTTTAGTAAACTTGAAATCAAATATTTTGTTTTGTCTCTTATTTCTTGTATACTTATCACTATAAAGAACACTAAATAGGTATATTTCTTCCATTACCAAGCATCCTGCGCAGTTTCATGAGTATCAGCTAACTAAAATACACTTCTTAATTATGCATTATCAAAATTATTCTTTCAATTACTATTTACAGTCATTCCAACTGTCCACCTCCTCATCATGACTGTTATCTGAACAGGTCACAATTCAAAATACCTACAAAAACTGTAAAACTTTTCAACCTACCCCTTTTACCATATTTAGCTATGACTGCCATCCTAGCAGGCCAATTCACTTAGCAATATTCAATTTAATAGAAGGGTAGATAGGTTGATATAATCAGAAAAAAAGTCAGGTTTGCAGAAAAGACAAAATTACATTTCAATATCTTTACAATATACCTTAATATACTACTATTCAATTACCTTATAATTACTTAATAACTCTATTACCTCATAATTACTTAAGTACATCTAACTTACTACAAACTACTATTATCAATCAAACTATGATCAATAAACCTATTACTAATAACTCAAATTACTTCATATTTTTGTTTGATTAACTAACTCTCAATTGAACATGTGACTATAATAGGACCTATCACATGTTTGATCTACTAGCACATAATTCAAAACAAAAGCTGCTTTGATACTTATATATCAAGCAACTAATTTGTTTTGTCTCTTATTTCCTGTATACTTATCACTATGAAGAACACTAAACAGGTTTTTTTAAAATATTATAAAAGAAAGTTGATATGCTTAATAACTTCTTAGCCATATATACTAATAATAATTTAAATTACTCACAATCAGACAGCAAAATCTTTATTACTAAAATCTTATTAATATCAAAACTCTCAACTCAGCCAATTTTACTGATCTTATAAATAATAATGCAGCATCTGAAACCCAACTGCTAATTACTTGAATTTGCTCTTTTCCTTTATAATTATAGTAACAACTCCAATTTTAACTTTGTGTTATAAACTTATTCTTTAAATTTGCATGTTCAGCAAAACATTTCATCACTGTCATAATTGATAAAACTGTCATCTTATTTCTTAATTTTAATAGAAAAAATGATGTATCATCCATCATTTCAGGTTTTATTTTAAAATATTTAACTATTCTTCTAATTGAGCAATATTTTTTAAAGATATTTTAATCAACAAAAATTTTTCTCTTGTAAATTGGTTTGTTTTTGACTTATTTATTCTTATCTACAAAATTTATTTCTTATTTCTATATTCTTCTTTCTCAATTTACAAAGTTCTCTTAACTGTTTTATTATTCTTAAGTTTAAAGTTATCAATATTAAATCTCTAGTTCACATTTCAAAACTCATACCTTCTGGAGAAAAGTCCAAATATTACTTAATTATTTTAATAGACAATGGATTTTTTGGTCACTTAGTCTTTATATTTTTTGTTATAATCCTCTTAATACTACTAGTAACTATTTATATTATATTATTTTTTAATAGATTATATAACCTTTTCAACTTATAAATTCTAGTAATTATAGTTAAGTAATTCTGTATCTCAACATTTCATTTTAATATTTTCAACTAGACTAAAAAAACTATTACTATTAAATCTGATGCTAGACAAAATTCACAATTTATCTGTTTTATAAAACTAACAAATAAATCTCACATCTTATCTAATTTTTTTTTATAGACCTTACTAATCATATTCCTTTTCAGAGTATTTACACAAACTAATAATTTTTTAACTAACCTATTTGAATCACCCTTAATTTTTAATTCATATTGTTACAAGCTTCTCTGTAACCTAACAAACCTACTTGTATAGTCTCTACTAATAGTAATAAATCTATCTTTTTTTTTTAACTATATTACTATTGGCCATCATGATGCTACAATCCAAACTGATATGAGAATTATTACTACAGCTTCATATTCTTTTGCATAAACTAATAAATGATAAATCAGAGCAAATGAAGAGCATGTATAATTTATATATCTCTTTCAATCTTGCATAAAGCAGTCTATTGCTTTTGTTCTAGTACAAAGATGTAAATTGTTGAACCTTTCTAGCTTGGTATTTATATGACTTGTAAATCTGTTTATATTAAATTTTCTCCATTATCTTTAAAGCTGATCTACTATCTTTATTTTTATTTTTCAATTTCTAAAATTTATTACCTGTGATCATGCATCTGCTAGGTTTTCTAAACTTGAAATTCATCTTATACAGTAAATGCCTATATCTTTTTTTATACAAAACTTCTAAATCTTTTTGACAATATTCTTTTGCTATTGTAGCAGTTCTCTATTTATTACTATTTTTAATACTACCTTGTTGTCTATTATCAACATAAACCACAACTCTTTTAATTAGTTTTCAAAAATTGTAGAATCTAAAATACATGATCACTTTTAATTACTCTATTATATTTATTGTCAATTGATATATTCAGTTTTCTACTACTACTAAACCTTAATAAACTTCACACCAGTTTATCAGTGATGTGTCTACAAACAGACATTCCATTTTCAATAGTTTCTATGCAGGATACCTGTTCTAAAGTTCTAAGTTTTCTATTAACCATTAAATATTCTTTATAACCTGCTTGAACAGAGTAATCATTAAATTCTAATTATTTTAGTAATGGTTTCTTGCATCTATTAACTTATAAAACTCCAAATATTTTATTTGAGTTGGAAAAAATACTCTTGTTAAACTTTTAATTTTTCCTAAAACTGGCATTTGTTTTTATACAGACACTTTTGAACCTTCTAACAATATTTTCAATTACACAACTATTAAAAAAACCTTTTCTATTGGCACAATTACTAAATCCTCTATTGTATTCATAATAAGACTAGAAAATTTCAGTTTCTGAATTAAATTCTAATTTCCTTTTTCTATCATTTATACTCATCTACATTCTTACAAATTTTTTTCTATTATTGCCTGTTTCTGCTCCAACAAGATTTCTTTTAACAGTATACTATTCATATAATATCTAAATAATTTCTATAAAATATTCTTCTTATTTTCTAATTCTCTATAATTATCTTTATTATTTTTATAAAAATTTATGAAGATTAACTCAAGCCAAAGAGTAACACTTTGTAATAAAACTACATGTTATTAAAATAAAATTCTAGAAAGTGCTAAGCTATCTTGTTCATTAATGAATAATATTAACCTTCCTTTAAATTGAATGTTAATATCTAACAGCCTCTCCTGACTGTTCTCAACAAATTTTCTAATTCTTTGAACTTAAATAACTTCTTTAGTAATATTTTGTTCAATCTTCTAAGATCTATAACTAAACAAAATTTTTTTAGATTTTGTTTTGACATTACAAATATCAAACTTACTTTCATGAATACTTCTAGTTTCAAACTCTTTGTATAATTAACTCTATTGCCCTAGCTTTTCTTTGCAAAAAATTTCAATTTTTTTAAATATATTTACAATATAATTAATATATAGTAAAAATATAATTAAAATATAT
>CAJVQA010004565.1:0-17385 GCA_910591915.1 Cetraspora pellucida
GTTAACCAGTAGTTAAAGAATGTTGATGTTTTGTATAAGGGTCAACAAGTTTGTCATTACATTTTTTGCAATAGCACTTAATACTCATACATGTTTTATAAGTTCAAATAGATAATAGTTAAGTAGTTAAAATAGAAGAATTAGATTGATGAGATGAATCTTGATTAATAGTTTTTAAAATATTTTTTGTGCTTTGTTTTTAAGACATTTTTAGTAAATTGTAAATTAATAAGTTACTATTGTAAGCAACAAATTGTTTTTTTGTACAAATTAGTACATATTTATAAGAAAATTATTTTGTATTATTTTTTATTATAATATGTTTTAAATTGGTACTTTATTATAAGTTAAATGTGGTTTAATTTTTTATTATAAAGCTAATTATGATATAATTTAATTTGATACTTTATTATAAGTCAAGTATGATTCAATTTGTTATTTTAAAACTGATTATAATATATTTTAATTTGATACTTTATTACAAAGTTGAATATAATTTGATTTTTTATTGTAAACCTAATTATGATGCATTTTAATTTGATACTTTAATTATAAAATCAAATATGATATAAGTTTTATTATAAAGCTAATTATAATATACTTTAATTTGATACTTTATTATAAAGTTAAATGTGGTTTGATACTCAAATATAGCTTAATATTTGCTTATAAAGTTGAATATGCACTTTAATTTAATATTAAATATTATTCAATGCATGATTATAAAGTCAAATGTGATTTAATTATTGATTAATGCTTAGATATAGTTTAATATGTACTTAAATTTAATATTTAATCACCATTAATATTAAAAAAAATTTAATATTAAATATGATTTGATATTTAATTATAAAGTTGAATATAGTTTAATTATTAATTATAAGACTAATTATAGTCTATTTAATTTATATTCAAATATAGTTCAATGCTTGATTATGAAGATGAATATGCACTTTAATTTTAATATTCAAATATGATTTAATGCTTAATTACAAAGTTGAGTATGGTTCAATTTTATGATTATAAGACTGATTATAATGCATTTTAATTTAATATTCAGATATAGTTTAATGCTTGATTATGAGTCAAATTGGTTTAATTTTATATTCAAATATATTTAATGCTTGATTATAAAATTGAATATAGTTTGATTTTTTGATTATGAGACTAATTATAATACACTTTAATTTAATATTCAGATATTATTCAATGCTTGGTTATGAAGTTGAATGTGGTTTAAATTTTTAATTATGAAACTGATTATAATATACTTTAATTTAATATTCAGGTATAATTTATGAAATCGAATATGGTTCAATTTTTTGATTATGAAACTAATTATAATGTACTTTAATTTAATATTCAGATATGGTTTAATACTTGATTATAAAATCAAATGTAGTTCAATTTTATATTTAGATATAATTTAATGCTTGATTATGAAGTCAAATATAGTTTAATTTTTTGATTATAAGATAAATTATAATGTGCTTTAATATAATATTCAGATATAATTTAATGTTTGATTATGAAGCTAATTATAATCACTAAATTTTTATCAAATTTTGTTTAAATTTGGTGTTATTAAATACTGAATTCAAACTTATCAAATTCAGCTGAATGATCATTTAAATTTGAGAATAGAAATTAAAAAGACTGAATTTTATTAAAATTTAGAGTCAATTTTTTTAATATAGAAATTGAAAAGGACTAAATTTAGATCAAATTAATGTAAAAAGCAAACTAGTTAAATTTTATTAAAATTCAGACTTTGAATTTTTGACTAAATTTAGGTTAAACTAATGTAAAAATTAGAATTGTCAAATTTTATTAAAATTCAGATGTTAAATTTATGGCTAAGTTAGGTCAAATTAATGTAGAATTTGGTGTAACTAAATTTTTATTAGTTAAATTTTAAAAAAATTAGCTAATTTTTTGCTAAATATTATTGTAATTTGACCTAATCAAATTTTTAGTTTTCAACTAGTATTAATATTTGAATAAAATTATTTTTGTTATATTATCTTTTTTAGATTGTTTTAAAATAAATGTAGTTTTTTAAAAAGTTAAACAGAACCTATATTTCTATACTTCTCTTTTAGATATTACATATATTTATAAGAGATTCTTTATATTTTATTATTATTATAATATAAGTCTAAAAAAAAATTTATTTATAATAATATAATTTTTTTTTTTAAATATTAACAATGAGGCCATGCCTTTAACTTTATTAAAATTTAATTGAAGTTTTTATAAAGAAAACTTGCTTTTAAATTACATATGAAGAATAAAGACCCAAATATATAATCTGCAATCTAAACTTACAAAAGTGATCAAGACTCATCTAAATTTAGATGTTAGTAATAATATATAAAAGAAGAGTATAATATTTAATCTATTGGATAGTTCAAAGATCAATTTTAGTAATAATTTGTAATATTGAGATAGGAGGTAATAGTAGACTAAAAGGAGAATTATGAGTTGAGTTTGTAGAAGGTGTAATTGAGGACTGTGCTGATCATGAAATACAGTATGGAATCCATATTTGTTTATATATTTGTTGGTTTAAATGAAGAAGAAATTTAATAGAAAGTGAGATAGCAGTATAGTAAGGAATAGAAGTATTGTGAATAGTGAAAATAAGGTTAATAGAAACTAAGCCAGATAAAGTAAAAATAAGAGATGGTATATAAGAAAAGTTATACAGTTTGAAACTGTTAAGTGTAAGAATTTCTTGATATAAATTAGAAACCAAATTAGAGGAAATATCAAGAGCAGTAGCATTGAAAATGCAATTAAGGAAATTAGAGATTAAGCAATAAATTGTTTAAATAGAAGGGCAAAGAGTTCAGTGTAATGAAAAGCTAGTTTGATTGCATTGGTAACAGAGAGGAAAATAAGAGAAGTTACATTTGTGAAGAGTGTAGGAACAGGTAGTTCATCCAAGAGAATTTTAACATAAAAGGTTTTTAGAGTGGAAAAATGAAAACTATGAGCAAAGTTAGAAACTTTTTGATTGTTATTAATGTAAAGCCAAGTGGCTTTCCAGTTGATGTTAGGAGCAATAGTGGACCATTGTTGAAAACAATGTTGGGGTGTCCAAAGTGTTATAATATGAGCTTGGCAGATAGTACAGATAGAGTATCAAATAGGAATTTCAATATGAAATTGGTCATAAAATGGAATATAAGCAGAGTTGTAAGGATTGTTAGTTAAGAATGTTAAGAAGAGTAGTATTTGATGACTATGAGCAAGTTGGTTAGCAAGGTTGTTAAATAGATCATCTTGGTGTACAATAACTTTGTAAAAAGTAAGCTAAATGTTGTATGAGTTAATAAAATTGATGAGAGTTTGCCAAATAGAAAAGTATGAAGTATGAGTATAAGAAAGTTTGGATGCTAATAAGCAAATACTGTGATATTTGGAAATTACAGATTGTAAGTCAGTAAAGATATGAACAAAACATTTTCTAAGAACAGTTATAATTGCTAAGAGAATAGCAAGAATTTTAGCTTTAAATAAGCATGACCAAAGTTTGATTTGTGCTTAGAATGAATAAATAGTTGCAGAATTATCAACTTGAACCCAATCTATGCCCATAAAGCATTGAGAGGTACCAAGCTCGATAACAGAACCATCTGTATAAAATGAAATAGTAGTTAGATTGTAGTTGGAATTGGCAATGAACTGTAAGCTATTAGTGAGTTGGTTAGACTAAAAGATGCAAGGTAATTGGTATGAATTGATTATTATTGAAGGAGGAGATGGAATATTTAAAGAATGTTGAATAGCTACAGAGTAAGCAATATCAAGAAAGTTAGCATGTAGATTAAGAGTTTTGTTAAAATTGATACAGCAAAGTAGTTTTGTAGCCAGGTTTGTAGGAATAAAGATAGTACATTTGTTGGTAATTGTATTAGAATTGAGTTGATATTCTAAACATATAGTAGTAGTAGAAGGAAAAGTAGAATATAGATTTGAAAACTGAGACTGGTATGAGCAGTGCCAATAAGTAATAAGAGTAAGGCCTGTAGGAGTATTATGCCTTCTAGTTTTGCCAATGATTATTTGATTATTAAGAACAGTGAGTAGTCAGAGTTTGGTATTAAAAATAAAAAAGCCAGTAGTATAAAAGAAATAATTTGTTTAAGGTAAATTAAAGTGATCATATAGAGTATATTGATAAGAATAGCTTGTATTAATGCTTTCAAGAGTAGTAAACCATTAAGGTATAATACCTTTAAGGAGTTTATTAAGTTTAGAAGAAATATGATACTAATGATACAAAAAATTTAATAAAAAAGAAGATAATAAAAATGCATACCTAGCAAAAAATAAATTAGAGCCATACACATGCCTAACAATATAAGACCTATCAGCAAACATCAATACAGAAGAAGTAGAATACATGTATATAAACTTCAAGAAAACTCAAATTTAATGCATTAGAAAATCCAAATATAAAGCTTTAACTGTAGTTAGGATGGAAAATATAAAAGAAGAAAATGTACTATGGTTCTTACCAATCAGCATACACAGGCTAGTAAGAGTAAGCATAGGCAAAGAAGACTTTAACAAATGCAATTCACAAAACTAATTTACAGCAAAAATTTTAGAACTTCCAAGTGATGCATCAGAAGTATTACTATTATGATGTTTAAAGAAAAGAGGTGCAAAATTAGTATATATTCAATTTAACAGAAATAGAAATTAGAAAAGATCAGCAAAAATAACATTTGCAACAAAAAAAGAAATGAATGCAGCATAAACAAAGCCAATAAGATTTAACAATCACTTATTATTTTGGTTGAACTATGTTAAAAAAAAAAGAAAGAGTGAAAAGAAAAGTAATAATACAAGGTATAAGAGAATAGATAATAACAGGAAAAGCATTGATGAAGAAATATATAAATATAATCGAAGGAAAGAAAGTAAACAAAGAAATAACAAGAACAGAAATAATGATAGAAATAAAGAGCATTACAGAAAAAACTTAATGATCAAAGATCAGAAGCAAAAGAAGATAAAGAAAGAAAAGAAATCACAATTACAGTTACAAGAAGGAACCTCACACATCAAAAATATCTTAGGATGAATACTAGAAAGATTAGAAAGACTAGAAGAAGATAAAGAGAAAAATAAGATAAACCAACCTAAATGCTCCTAAGAGTGCCACAGTTGAACCAATGAATATAGACAAGAAAATCGATGTATTTTTGCAAAAAGAAAGAAAACTCTTCAAGAAAAAAAGAGAAATTAGATTTCCTTGTCAGAAAAAAGAAGGTTATAGAGTAGGAAAAGAAGAAGTTAAAAGTATAAAAACAAGACAGAAACTACTAAAAGAAAAATAAAAAGAAAGAAAGAAAGAAATAAAGTTAGCATGCCATAATATCAATGGACTCAAAACCAAAGGTTGAAAATTGAAGAATTTGCTCAGCTGGACAGAAGAAGAAGAAATTGCAATACTAGGAATTATAGAAACAAATATTACTAAAAGAAAAGGAAGGTTCCTAATACATATAGCAAGCAAGAACTATATAGAGTACTAGACAAATGCAGCAGAAGATAAGAAAAAAGGTTCAGATGTAGGAATACTAATAAAAGAACAATGGGAAAAGCATGTGGGTGCAGTCAAAAGAATAAGTAAATATATGATGAAGATCACAATATACTTCAAGCAATTGGAGTTAGTAGTAATAGGAGTTTATATATCACCAAATAATAAGACAATAGAGAAAAACATCCAACAGAAGATTGTAGAAATAGTTATAAAATAGAAAAGATAAACACAAGTTGTAATTATGGGTGACTTAATTATACAGCAGACAATATATTAGATAGGCAACATACACAATCAGAAAATTTTAAAAGACTACCAATCTTTAACTAAATAAGAAATTAAGACTTCATGACACATACAGAAATATGCACCTGACAAGCCAAAATTACACATAGTCAAGCAAAGAAGCAGCAACAAGAATCAACTATATTTGAGTGTCAGAAGAACTGGCTTTAGGCTTGTAAGAAGCAAGCATCGAGAAAACAAAAGAAATCACAAATAATGATTATAAAATAACAACTACAGAAATATAGATTAAATATATGGTGAAGAAAAGCAGCAAAGCAGAAGTTAAAAGAAAAGGACAATTAAGAACACTGTATTTATATGATTGGGCAAAATCAGAAAATTGGGAAGATTATATGCAAGAGCTGCAGAAGTGACTAAAAGCAAAAAAAAGTCTAAAAAATATTTGAACAGAAGTGCAAAATATGAAGGAACATATAAATAAAATAAATAGTATATGAGATATATTAGAAGAAGCAATTATTACTGCAGCAAATAAGCATATACCCTAAAAAAAAATATACAACACAATGGCAAATAGAAGAACTAGTAAAAAAGTACAACAAGAAAAAGATATCATAAAAATACAATGATTAATTAAATATGCAAAAACAAAAAATGATCAAGAAGTAATAGAAGAAGAAAGAAATAAGACAAATGAACAAATAAAAGCACTAGGCAATAAAATAGGTGCAAAGCTACCAAAATTACAAAAACATTGGTCACATGCCTAAATAGAAGATATGAAGAGATGGCAGAAACTTCTACAAGAAAAAAAGAAGAAAGACTAGGAACAGGTACAAAGAAGGCAAATAGAAAAAAATGTAGACAAGAAATGTGAAATGATCAAAACAGATCAAGGAAAAATGCTTGCCAGTCTTCTAAATAAGCTATATAAAAAAATAACACTTGATAGACTTATTAAGCAAGTAGAAGAGGACACAATTTTAATAACAAAACTAGAGGAGGTTAAAACAAATATAGCAGAACATTATAAGTTGCAGTTTAGGAAAAGGAACACTAAATTAAAAACAATAACAGAAAAGTAAAAGGAGATATACAAACTGAAAAAAAACATTAGAGAGAAATAATACATAGAAATTGAAGAAAGAATTAAGAAAAAAGAATGAGAAGAGACATTAAGAGAGCTTAAGACAGGGACAGCTCTAAGTATCTTAGATATAAGCTATATATTAATCAAAAGAGCAGAAATAAAAACATAAAAAATTTTTAAAAGCTTTGCAAACCTATACTTGGAGATAAGAGAAATTCCAACGAAGTAAAAAATAGCACAAGTCTATTTGATACTAAAAGTTATAGAGTGGAAATATAGTTTAAACAACATTCACCTGATAGCACTTATTGGAACATTTAGGAAAGTTGTAGCAAATGTGGTAACAAAAAGACTTGCCAAAGTATTTATAGAAAGAAAAATATTCAAAGGACCAAACTTCACAGACCTTTCAGGAAACTCAACAGAGCAACCAGTACAAATTCTAAATATAATAATGGAGAAAGCAAAAAAAAGAGATAAAGAAGTATAAATATTGTTGCAAGATATGAAAAAGGCATTTGACTTAGTTCCTCTTGAAAGTTTTGAAATAGTGTTGCAAAGAGTTAAAATACCCAAAAAAACAGCTAAATATATTTTAAGCTGTTTTACAAGAGACAATTGAGAATAATCACAGCCTATGGCTTAACAGAAGAACTAATAACAGGAGATAGAATAGACCAAGGTGAAGTAATCTTACCATTAATATGGTATCTCTTTTATGACCTATTACTAGAAAGAATTCAAGAAGGTAAAAGTTTTGGATATACAGTTGAGCAACAAGTACAAAAAGATATACAATACAACAATATTACAAGATGTCATCAAGTGGCAATTGCATATGCAGATGATATAACATGGATCGTAAACAGTAAGAAGCAACTATTAGAGATTCTAGAAATAGCTGTGGAGTTTTTTGAAATGAATAATATAAAGATAAATGGATCAAAGTCAAAATTAATAATAATGAACACAAAAATTAGAAAAGAAGAAAGGACAGTAATATATGGGAAAAGCAAAATAATAGAAGAATCAAGATATAAAATAGTTTACTTATTGGGAATATGGCTAAACAACAGAATGTGAGAAGTACAAGTAAAAAAAAAAGCAAAGGGAATAGTAAGCCAGACTATAAGAAATCTAAAGTATAAGAAAATGACAATGAGCCAGATTGCATACATAAACAATATGGTAATAATATCCAAACTAAGCTACATGTTATAGTTAACAAAGATGTTAGACAGAAGCCTAAATGAAATACATCAACCAATAATAAGTCTGGCTAAGCAAAAAAGCAGTTTATAAAAAACAGTAGAAAACTGTATAATGGAGTACAAAGAACTTAGCAGCTGTAGAACATTGTAACAAAAGTTAATTACGAAGCAATTAAGTGGCCTTGTAGCAAGACTAAACAGACAAGACAGTCTCAGAGAGTTAACAAGACTAAGAATAATGCAAGACTGTCAAAGAGCAGGCTTAACAGAAGATATATATAAAACAAAAGAGAGGCCAGAAACTGAAATATATCTAAAGAATAATTTAGCATGCCTTATAATACTCAAAGCAAGAAAATTAAAAATAAATATTAGAACAAAAAGTGAACTATGGTCAATGCTTAGGTATAGTACTAAAATACAAAAACTGGTAGATGCACAATTGTGAAAAAAAGGAGCAGTCAAAGTAAATAAAGCTGGTTTAATATATTTAAACCAACTATTTGATATGAGAAGAGAGAAACTAATTACATAGCAGTAACTCAAAAGTTATTAAGACCAATTAAGTAAAGAGAAGAAAGCAGAATGGTTCAAAGCAATTGAGTTAAAAGTGCTTAGCAGCCCAGAGCAGTACAAAGCTACTTTAGAATAGGTAAACAAAACACCTAGGCAATGCAAGTCAAATGGGAGCATATATCAGAAAATAGAAGAAGAAAAGAATAGATAATATTTGGTACACAAAACTACAGACAGCTTGAAAAAATGGTCAAAAAAAAAAAGAAAAAAGTATTAATCGAACATTGGCAGATGAAGTGCAAAGAGAATGAAGTAGCAACTGAGATTAACAGATATGAAGGATATAAAAGCAAAGAAGAACAGATAGAAAACAGTTGTCAATAATGGATAAGATTAAATAAAAACACTTACATAATTCCAGATAGATTAATAAGTAAGAGCAGTAATCAGATTAAGATAGCTGTAGACCAAATAATAGATAAGACAGAAATAGACAAATTAAAAATAAGTAAATGCAAACTAAAGGGCCTTACAACAATAGAAGAACTAAAAATAGAAATTATCAAATAACAAAAATTAGAAGGAAATATTAGTCAAGAAATAATAGAAATTCCAAAGAAAAACATTATAAAAAACAAGAGCAAATATATAATATATACTAACAGTGCAACTAACAAAAGAGCCAATATCTAAGAACAATATGGGTATAGGATAGGTCCAAACAAATGAAATGCAAGAATAACCAAAAGAAGAGATAGTATTTGGACTAGAAGGATAGCAAACATTGATGATAGCAGAGTTGGTAGTGATTTGGACAGCAATTCTAATAATACCTAAAGAGAAGCAAATAGAAATACATACAGATAGTAATATTGCAATAAGAAATATTAGTAGAAGCCTAGAACAAGCAGACAGAAACAAGATTATTAAAAAGAAGAATGCAATATGGAAAATGAAGATTAAAGACCTTGTCAAGACAAAAAACATTTAGATAGAGTTAGTTAAAATTAAAGGTCATAGTAAAAATAAATGAAATGATAGAGCTGATAGTTTAGCAAAAAAAGAAATGATGAATAGGAAAATAGTACAGGCCAAAAGAGTCAGTTGTAAAGAAATAGAGTACTGTCTAGAGTAAGAAAACAGAAGAACTAACATACTAGCAAGACTGCTTTGCAAGTTAGTAATGAATGCAAGATTAGGAGCAAAGTGGAAAGAAATAAGGGCAATTAAAAGCTTAGAGCCAGAAGCAAAAATTACAATTTATGATTGGACTTATTTTTGAAAAAGACTAAAGATGACCAAAGGAATACACTGCACAACAAGAAGAAGCAGTTTCAGAAGAAGTGTGTTTATTAAGTGCATAATAAATAAACTTCTGATGTTAGAAGAACTTAACAGAAGAAGGTCAGATATATATACAACAATAGAATGCCATGTATGCCAAGATAAAATAAAAGAGATACAAGCACACTTGGCAGCATATAAAGAGCAAAGAAATCTCTGGAAGAGAATTCAAAAAGTAACTATTGCAATAGCATAGAAGAAGTTAAAAGAAGATGAAAAGATTCAGATTCTCTCATATGTGTTGTATATAGTGCTCTTTGGAAAAACAAAGACAGAGAAAGTTAAAATAAGAGAAGTATTAATAAAAGGCTTAATTCTAAAAGAAATATAAGACAAACTAGCAAAGCTATTAAACACAAGATCAAGACAGCAGTTTGCAAATATAGTAGCAATAACAGCTTGAGACATATTCTATGAACAAGTATGAAGAATACATTGTGAAAAAATTATCAAATGGGAGGAAAAGAATAAAATAACAGGTAGAACTAAAAGAAAAAAAATGGAAATTTAAAAGAACCAAAAAAATGAGAAAAGACAAATCAGAAAAAAAGAGAAGAAAAAAAAAGAAGAAATAAGAGAAAAAGGAAAGCAAGTTGAGAAAAAAGTAACGAAGACAATGTTGGAGCTTGTCATGAAAAAAAGAAGACCCTTTTATTATAGACTTTAAGTAGTTAGATAAGCAGCTTACTTTTGTTCGAAGTAATGCAGCAGGTTGTATTTAGATACCATTAAGGTGGCCAGGTGATGCTAGACTTAGATATTAGAGATATTTATATAATTACAAATATAATTTCAAAAACCTAATAAAGTACTAGCATAACTGCTTATATGTTAAAAAAAAAAAATTAAAATAAAAAAATAATAATTAAATTCTATTGAGTTAAATTATGCTTGCACCAAATCCTAAACTATTATAGTTTGGGTCTGTCTGTATTCAAATTCTAAACTCTAGCCAAACTAATATTTTAAAATTTTAATTAATAATTTTTATTTAAGCAAATAGTATACTTACAATTATATATAATATATTTACAAAATATTAAAATTAATTTTTTGATTTGATTTTTTAAATAGTAATTGTTTTTTTAAGGTTTGGATTTTGTTTAGGTTTTGCTAGCAAGTATAAGGCAAGTAAAATATACAAATAAATTGTAAAAATAATATTATATATTACAAAATTATACTAATATTTTTTTTAACTACTTAGAAAATCAAAAATATTATTTTCTAATAAATGTTCTCTATGCTACTAATAAAATTAATGCAAGTTAGCTTATTCAAATTAGTGTTAATCAATAATTTAAAGAAAGAATTATTAATATCACACATTTAATTATACATATAATGTGATCAATAATTATTTATTTAATTTATTAATATACATTATAGATATAATCTATCATAAGTTAAACTATATGTAACATTAATAGTCCTTTCTGTACCAATAATCTATATAACCTTTAGGTTATTTTTTATACTTATTAACTAAATTAATATAAATTAAATAACTTAGATATAATAGTAAATAAGTAATTATGTTCATATTTTTGTTTTGTAAACTTGTTTCTTAACACTATTTATTAATAAATTTGTTTATTTATCAATAAAATTAATGTAAATAAAATGATTTAGATATAGTAGAAATATTATAAGTATTTATGCTTTTTGTTTTGTAAACTTGTTTACAAATAGATATAATGAAAATATCAATAGTATTTATGTTTTGCAAATTATAATTATATATAGATTATAAATAACATTAGCAAAATTTTTAAGCAAATTTATATTAATATATAGCATTTAATCAATATATATTAATTAAAAATAATTGCTATATATCGATTAAATTACTATATATTGATATATATTACTAACAATATATAACAATTATCAATATATAATGATTATAAATAATTATAATCATTATTGATTAGTAACAATTTTTATAAATTTTATTAAATTTTTTTAAATTTTAAATTTAATTTTCTCGATAACTAGTAATTTTTTTTTTTTTTAAATATTAATGATAAAGCCATGCTTTTAACTTTATTGAAATTCAATTGAAGTTTTTACAAAGAAAAGCTTGCTTTTAAATTACATATAAAGAATAAAGACTTAGATATATAATCTGTGACCTAAACCTACAAGAGTGGCCAAGGCTTACCTAGATTTGGGTTTGAGTAATAATATAAGAGAGAGGGATATAGTATTTAATTGATAACTAGTAATTTAAATTAGCTCAAATTTTTACTTTAAATAATAAATATGTTTAACTATAATATACTAAAGTTTTAACCAATTTAAATTAATAGTTCTTAAAAAATTACTTGTAAACAATAAGTAATTTTTTTTAAAAATATTACCTATTATTTACAAGTAATTTCTTAAGAACTATTACTGTATATTACCAATTAGAAGCAATCCTAAATAAAAGCAACCCTAAATAAAAGCAACCCTTTTGGTTTTAAATGCCAAAAATGATAAAAAACAAAAAAATACTAGTTATTGAATATAAGCAATTCTAGTTTTTGAATGCTGTTATATGAGATATATAAAGCTAATAAAATCATACAATAATTATACATATACATTTGTGTACATATGATGTTTATTTATTTTATGTGCTATTAATAATGCAAGTACAAAACTACTCGATATATATATATTAAGGCAGCTTTTGTCAAATTAGTTAATGATTAAACATGTGACAAATTCAGTTACAGTTATATGTTCAATCGATTATTAGATCAAATGAAAGTATGAGTTAATGTTTTTTAGTATATGAGTATAAGGTAATTAGGTAAGTATAAGATAATAATTAATTATAGTATATTAGTAAGCATAAGCAAACCTGACCTTTGTTCTGGTTATATCAATCTCTACTTGCATTAGAGTAATGCTAATTTGTATAATCTGCCAGGATAGCAGTTATGAATAGAAAGAAATAGAGAGATCTAAAATACTTGTATAGTGAAAGCTATAAATGTGACCTATTGTGATGACAGTCATATAGAATTTAAATAACCTGTCAGAATAACAGTTATAATATCAATAAATAGAATAAAATAAATAGAGTAAGTGCATTTTTGCATAATTCTAAATATACTACATAGATTGCTCAATAATGAAAAAGCAAAACCCATATGTGTTCTTTATAGTAATTTAGTTTAACAGAATAAAAAACAAAACAATAACTAATCAATTAAGTATCAGTGTATAAAATTTGAATTCAATATACTTTCAGAATGACATGAAGTATAATTCTACAAATAACTCTGGTCTTTCTTTTTAGGCAATTTTAAACTAAGATGTAAAACTGTATACTTTTCCTAATATATTGATTTTGCCAATTATTATTGCAATGTTTAAATCAAAAATTGTCACATTTCTGTCAAGATTTATTGAATCCTTTATAAATGTTTTCAGGAATTTGGTTGAGTTTTTTTTTACTTGAGTCACTTAAAAAAAAAAAAACTAGTAGTATAGAAAACAAACATCTAAAAAAATATCAGAATGAAAACTTACATTTAATCATTACTAACTTATATTTAAGTTTTATTAAATTGTTAAAAAAACTTTTAACAATACATTTCTATTAATTTGTTGCAAAAATAAGAACTTCTTTATCATCTTTAACAAAAATATCCTAATTAGTATTATCATCTTCATCTTTATTAGAATTGATAATGATAATATTTTTACTTGAAACTTCATTATAGCAAATTTCATTAGAATAAATTTTATCACAGTAAATTTTATTAAAAGTTTGACAAGTTCTATTATCAAAGATTTCATCATAGTATATTTCATTATCCTCTAAACCATTTATAGCATTAGAAATAAAACACTTGCAAAAGGCATGTTGAATAATCTTAGGATTAATTTTTGTCTATAATGCAAATACCCATTCATATACAGTATGTAGGTCTGCATATTTCAAGTTTTCTTTCTTAGTTTTTTCAGAATCACCACTTATCATCTATGCATGCCAGTACTAATGAAGTACTATTTTGAAAGGATGATTAATAAAAACATCAAGTGGTTGATACACAGAAGTTAAACTACCAGAAATAACAACAAGATCATTATTATTTTTTTTAACTTTCGTCTTAACAGCATCAGTAAGATGTTTTTAAATAAATCAAATACAAGAAGAGAAGGCTTATTTTTTTGACCACCTGGTTGGTTTCTATTATAATTATCAACCTAGAACAAAATACCCTGTTCATCCATTCAACTTTTCTCATAAAAGAAAACAATTACATTAGGAGAAGGTAATAACTTAGTTTTAGATTATCTTTGGCCCTTAAAGATAATCATGAGAAGAAGCTTTTAGCTATCAGCAAAGCATGTTAAAACTACCATAAAGTGATTATTTTCATTTCCAGTTATGCAAATATGCACTGTTTTGGCACCAATTTTCTCAATCATAAGATTACCAGCTATGTCAAGCCAGACAGAGGTTTTGTCTATGTTCACAATATTGCTCAAAGGGTAATTCTTCATACAGTGCAATTGAATCACATGCTATTGAAAATTAAGCAACTTTTCTTTAAGATCTGCTAGCATTTTTTGTACTATTTTTGTTTTTCAGCATAGGATAAGTTTATGGTATTTTAAAAAATACATTAACCATGTAGAAAAAATCTTAAAACTACTTGCAAGCTGTCTTTTTACAAGTTCATGACTTTTTAAAGCAGTTTTAGAAACAATCTTTAACATCTTTAACTTGAGACTATTATAGGTTACAGCAACTGCTGCATTACATATTTTAACTATCCAGGCATAAAGCTAAGCTTCTTTTTTAAGAAAAAACTTCTTTCTACTATCACCACCAAGATGATAGGACTTTTTGTAGCTAATCTCACTTAATTGGATCTTTAGTTTTATTATCCAACAACCAACTTGAGACTTGTCCAAATCAAACTTTGTAGCAGCCTTAGTATTACTTTTATAAAGAGCATATCAAATGACAATCATCTTGTCTTGAATAGTATAGAACTTATGAACTTTCTTTTTTATAGTTCCTTTTGTCATTTTTAAAAAAAAATAATAATAATTTTTTTTTCTTTTTTTTTTTGTTTAAATTTTTATATAAATGTCTGAAATAACACAAGAAGAACTTGCTCTAAATAAGGCAAGTATATATCCAAAAGTCTTTCATTTTTTTATTATATACCTACTAATATGCTTTTACCTTTTAAATACAACTGGAAAACTTTAAAATTTTACAAGCATTTTTTATCTCAGAATTATAGCAGTGACAGTGTCTGATTCAAAATAAATCTCTCTTGCCTGTGATTAGTTACAAATTAAATTATTTATATTGGATTCAATTGTAATAGATATAATCTCTTACCAGTTTCAATATATGTATAACATTAATAATCTCTGCTATATCTTAGAATATAATAACAAATGTCTAATTTTTTTCTCTACAGTAAATGTCTTAGTATTAGTATAGGCCTTATTAACCTTCATACATATAAATATTCATGTACAAATTTTGATAATGATAGTTCACTTCATAATATTTGGTACAATAATTTTGCATTAGTCTTTATTTCCACATTTGAAAATCTATTAAAAAGTTAATTTTCTAAAAAATAAAGATTATAAGCAATAACTATAGGAATATTTGAAATGTAACAATAGTTTTTTTTTGACTATATTAAAAATTTTTTATATAGAATTGACAACTAATCAAAGCTATATCTGATTTAAGATTTAATTGGCAGTTTTAAATCATATAACTAAAAGTGTGATTTGTCTATATACCTAAATAAAAGCAACCTTATTAATTTAATCTGCAAAAATTAAAAATTTTTTGGTTGCTTCTAATCAGTAATATATAGTAATTTAAATTGGTTAAAACTTTAGTATATTATAGTTGAACATATTTATTATTTATAGTAAAAATTTAAGCCAATTTGAATTACTAGTTATCAAGAAAATTAAATTTAAAGTTTAAGAAAATTTAATGAAATTTTGATATATATTATTACAAATCACTAATGATAATACCTAACAAAAATACTATATATTGATAAAAATATAAAAATTACTAACAATATATATCACTTTTAAAATTTTTCTAATGAATTAAACTTTTCAAAAATAATAAGAGCATTTATTAATAAAATAATAATAACTATTTAATCTGTTAATTATATTATCTGAAAAAATAGCATTTGAATAATATATACAAGTTTGTAATATAGGAAAAATCTTTAGAATTCATTAAGATTAATGTTATATTTATATTATGATTAGGTATTAGTAAGATTATATTCTAAGTTTGCTTTAAGAAAAAGTTTAGTTTGTGTACTAAAAATAGTTTTCTATTCAGATTTTTGAGTAATATGCAATTTTTAACAGAATAAATATTTGTTTTTAATATTTCTAATTATGTTATAGTACATCTAATTTTAAATTTTGATTCATAGTTCAGAAGATTTGCATCACAAATCTGGTTTATTTTATTCAAGTACTAGTTTATATGAAATAATTTAAACAAAAATTAACAATATATATATTTTTAGATAATTTTTTAATATTTTTTTATTAATATATACTGTATATAATATGTAAATATTATAATTTGATATTAAATAAAATTTAAATAATTATAGTTTTGGGGTGTGGTGACCTAGTGAAGTGGATAGGTTGTCAACTCCCAAGTAGCAGGTCTAGAGTTCAAATCCCAGTGATGATAAAAATTTGCAATTCTTTCTATATTACGGCTAACTGTCTTTCATAATTGGTTGGGATAAGATACCTGTAACCTGTGTTATACTAGCATGACTAGAAGGTCCAAGGCACTTGTACAATGTTGTACAAGGGAACACAAACTGGTACCAGGCAGTGTGAACCCAAGATAAGTCCTTAGGCTGTGTAAATCAAAGGAACCAGGTAGGAAGATAAAAGCCCATTTGGAAGACCTGAGTAGAGAGGTAACCCAAACCTTTGATGGTGTTACTGTAAAGATTAGACTTATGAAACGGAGCTAGAACTTGTGAAACTGGGCAAATATGCTAGTCTTTGAGGAGGGACTGAATAAACCAACCTGGCCATCAGAATTTCCAAGTTTCGGACGAAAAGGGCACATGCTGACAAATATGTGAACTAGAGGTGTATGGTTTCAACTTACCTTTCTGGGCTATCTGGAATAGCAGCTTGGTGGAATTTAAATTGAATACCAAAGTAGTAAGGATATGTTGTAAAGTCAGTACCAGGGTTGGAGTGAACTCTACAAGGACATAGCAGTTTAATGATATGCCCTGACTGCTAGTGTTGGTCTCAGCCATAGTGATATCAGGTCAGCTGTAATAATAGGATACAGAAGATTCTAGAAGGTTTAGTACAAGGTCAAAGGTTTCCTATATGAGTAAACTGCTTTAAAGACTTAGTAG
>CAJVQA010004566.1:0-17380 GCA_910591915.1 Cetraspora pellucida
ATATGCACCATTGAAATATCTGCATAGGCCAATAAAAATTTTTAGGAGGGGGATACTTTAGACTGTGAAATACGGTAGTTACGTTTCATGTAAATTACGTTGTAACTTACGAAATTGTAATGTAACTTTACATTGAATAGTGAATTGTCACATGGTAATTTTACCGACATTACAAAAAGTTTAGCCAGAACTAATAGATATCCATCATTATGTTCGGAATTGTATAAAAATTTTTGCAAAAAGTATTCACATGATGAAAATTACATGTGATTTTGATTTCAGAAACTTACATAATCCTAATTACAGCTGTTATCATCGTGTAAAAAATTAACCGAGTAATTATTTGATAAGTTATTGATTTCGGCATGATCAATGTAACGTTTATTATTTACATAGATGCCAATCGATTTGCAGTGACAATTATTAATCGATAATGACCAAATAACCAATATCGATATAACTCTAGTTAAGTATCTGTCGAAAAAAATTTAAATTCGAAACAACTGCTAAACACTTAGGTGTTAGCAGATCTTCAACAAGTCAAGTTTCAACCAATAGAGTTAACGTCTGAAATCTAATTTTGACAGAAATAGATGACTTATTTATAAAGACCGGGGTAAAATCGCCACCCAAAGAAGTTTCGAACACTAAAACTTCATATAACTTAACAATCACTTACTAAATCAATTATGTTAATCATGATCTAATCATGAATTGACAATATATCATTATTTTCGAAACTTTTTTGGGTAGCGGTCCCGGATCACTGGTTAATCCACCTTATATATCTAAAAACTATATTGGCTAGGTGCTGGGAAAAGGGCCGAAAATGACAATTTTTCTTTACATAAATCAATTTAGAATAAAATTAGGACAATTTTTTCACTTAAGATACGAAAGTAGTTGTATTAATAAAATTTTGCAGTATAGCTCTTTAAAGTTTGCATTTTATTATGATCTATTTAATATTTATAATATAAAAATTTGTGATTGCCAACCACTTCCGATAAATTATCTATCTCTAAATTATGCCGAAATTTATCCGAATTTCGGAAAAACTCATTTATAGATTTTCACTCATATACTTATATGTTTAATACAAGCCTAACGATTTTGAATATATAGTTCCGACGGGTCTCTGTAAGATAACGGTCTTTGCGATATTCAAATGCAATAGATTTAAATATTATGCTTATTTCTTACCATAACCACATTAGTTAGTAATTTTAGGCAGTTTCAACTTAGGCACTTGAAGTTACAACTTCAAGCAGATGCTAACTTTCTGTAAGATAACGGCTTTTGCAATATTAACACGCAACATATTTAAATACTACTAGTACATTACCCGTCGCTTCGCTGACAGATAAGAATAAAGAAAAATATATAATATTGATTAGTGTAGAGAACTGCATATAGTAAGTAGTGTGACATAATGCATTGAACTTAGGTAGCACATAAGAGCTTCAATTTTGTTTGGATAAGAGCGATGGTAAAAGTTTTAGCAGAAATTACTTAAAAGTTTACTAATGGAATGGCAGCCACGCCAGAAATTAGTAAACAATTATGTAATACGGGGCAAAATTTTAAGATCCACGATCATTAGGTAATAAAAATCGAGGATGAGCTGTGCAGCACCTAGGTTATAGATGCTTAAGGAAACCATTTGTTTCTAATTGTTATATTAGTATTTATATATTGTAGTATGTGACAATTGTCATGGTTTTGTTATGCATCACTTACTTAGGTTTAATATACAATGTTTTACATAGTGAAAGATTGCATTTTGTAGATATTACATGTAGTATAAGTAGTAGAATGGTTAGTAAAAATATAATTAGTATAGATTGAATACTTAGCAATAGGTGTCCAGTGTATTATGTATTTATAGTATTATAGTAAAATTAATTAGTAAAATTTTTCATGTAACATTCAAATAAAATACTATGGCAACAGTATAAAATTAAATTAGTTTATTATTTATCGGGTTATGAAAAAAATTCTCCATTAGATTAAAATAAGTAGTGTACTATGCTTTCGTGCGAAATTTTAAATAGAGTAATATATTGAATGTTGAGATATATGCAAATTTTCTACAACAAATTTGCAAATTTCAAATTGTATCTTCTTGATATTCTATGTGTTAAACTGGTTTGAAATTTTGGGTGAAAGCATAATGGATAATATATTTTAATAAAATGAGAAGATTTTTTTTAATAACCACAAAACTAATGAATTATTACATTCACATTAATAATAAAAATACTGCGACAATAGTGTAATTTAAATAAAAATTCAATTAGTTTTGTGATGATGAAAAAAAGTTTCTCATTTTAATATAATAGATATTATGCATTATGTTTTCACGCGACATTCAATGTATTAATCTATTTAGAAACTTCGCAAGAAAGTATAATGAATGCATATTTTAATGTAATGGAGCTTTTTTTCATGTGATAAATAATAAACTGATTTAAGTTTTATACTGTTGCTGTGGTATTTTATTTGAATGGTACATTGAAAATTTTACTAATCTATTATATTACAATTAGTTTTACTATAATATTATAAATATCGATATGTTTGATCTACATAGTACACCGACACCCCAACGTAGGGGGTGCCCTTATGTCAAAGAAATCGCGGGTTGAAGATCGCTGAAGATGACTTCCGACCATATCGGGATCTAATAAAATCACAGGGTCTCGTGTAAAAAAACACGCGTGAAAAACATAAGAAATTGTAAAAAAACGTAAATAACACAAGAATTTACTATGATAACTAACTTATGACCTCTAAGTAAAAGTTTTCAGAATGAAATTTTACTAATAGGACACAATTATTAATGTTATATATATAGTGAATTTTTGAGATACTACGACCATATTTTGTTGGCCGACAGCTCGGAATTTCTTGACATAAGGGCACTATAAGGGCACCGCAACGTAGCACGTATGCATATTTTATATTAGTTGATTATAGTTGTTAGGAGTCAGCGATTTTGGTATTAGGTAAGTAAACTAATGAACAACGAAATCAATAGTACTTTGTAAATATAATTATGGATAGGTTCTAGTAAGTGTATAATTTAATAGAATGAATTAAATAGTAAATAGGATTAATTGATATGGTAATGTAATTAAGGTTAGTAAAATAGTATATTAAGTATAAGTAGTGAAATAATTTTGGAAAAACGATAGTAAGAATAAATAAACTATTAAATAATTGGATTTGGAAAGAATTGGTATAGTAGTTAACGGTAAAGCTCATTTTTGTACGTAATAATTAAGTAAAATAGGTAACAAATAAGCAGAGAGAAAATAAATAATAATATGTATGGTAATAAGTAATAAATAGTTTAATAATTTGCGTATAACAAAATTTATTTTATTGTTAAAGAATATATAAATCAAAATAATTAATAGTATAGGAATAATAGGAGGTAAAATTTTTTAAATAATAAGAAATTAAATATTTAAAAGAAAAAATTTATGTAAATAGGAGTAAAAACCGAATATACGAATAATGTAAAATAGAGTAGATTTTAAGGAAGAAAAAAATAGTAGTAGTTAAATATGGATGTGTACAAATAGAGTATATATAACAAAAGAAAATAGAATAATTAAAATAGGAAAGGGTGAAATCCGTGTAGAGGGGAAAAGTTTCTTTATGTAGTTGCGTACTTAATTAGAGGTAGTTTTTACATTAAGTAGGATTTGTGGTTATAATAAAATTATCTGTGTGCGGGTTCACTCTGTTATAGTAGTTAAACTAAGGAGAATTAGTAATAGAATGAAAATAAAAAGTAAAATAAAAAAAAATAGATACTTAGCTAGGGTGTGCTAATAAGCAAAAATGTATATAAAAAATGAATTCTTAATAAAAGACTTTGCGATAAACAATGTTTGAAGTTATGTTACGATTGGCTTCAATATCTTGATCGTGATGAATAATAAGGAGTTTCAAGTTTGAATGTGAAGTAACATGTGAACAGGCTACGTAGAGTTGACCATGTGAGAAAACTGGAGTTGGAAGGTATAAACCTACAAAATTTAGTGTTTGTCCTTGAGATTTGTTAATAGTTATTGCAAATGCTGGTTGTATTGGAAATTGACGACGTTTGAAAATGAAAGGTAAATCAACATTTGTAAGAGATATGGTAATGCATGGAATGAAAACTCAGGTTCCAGAATGTTTTCCAGTAATAATTTTAGCTTCAATAACATGTCTTTGAAATGAACAATAAATTAATCTAGTTCCATTACATAGACTGTTAGTAGGATCAAGATTTCATAGTAATATAATTGGAATGTCAAGTTTTAAAGTGAGTTTATAAGGAGAAAGACCTGGTATTGTTAAAGAATTTAAAAATTCAATAGGATATATATGAGTAATATCAGTTTGATCTTCGATAGTATTAGTACTAAGATAGTAATTAGCTTCACCTGGAAAATGATCCATAATGATGGAATTAATAGTATTCACATGATCATTTCTTGGAACTAGTATGATGTATTCTATAAAATAATGTAAATTTAATTGGGAGTTGAAATCAGGATATACAACACCTAATAGGTCTGATAATTGTTATGATTGTAGAACTATATCTGTTAAGAGATGAATATTATATCTTTCATTCTCAATTGTAGGTATAAGACCTTCTCCAATTTTAATAAACCATGTAGCAAATTCTTTATACTCAGATGAATTAGTAGGGTTAGTATTAGAACAAAGATGCATATTGATTGTTAATGACATAATTTTAATATGTTTCTATAGAGGGGAGCATTTCAAAAAGGTGCATACAATATCTTCATGGCCACCTCTTATAACAACAGAAAGAATTTGGCGAAAGTCTCTTCCAAATACCATAACTTTACCACTAAAAGGCTTTTTTTTCAAAATAGGATTTAAAGCTTTCATTAAGTCTTGTAAAGTGCGATTGAGAGCTTCCAGAGCATATCTATTAACCATTGGTGCTTCATCCCATATTATAAGTTTTGCTTTTTGTAAAGGTAAAGCAAGATCAGAACTATGAGATATAGAGTATGTGGAATTTTCATCTATGTTGATAGGAATTTTAAATCTGAAATAAGCTATACAATTACTAGATAAAAGAAATGCAGCGATTCCAGAAGTTGCTACTGTGAGAGTAATATAACCACTTAGATGAACTTTTGCAAAAATAATATTAAAGTTTTTTAAAAAAAATTGAGATTATAAAAAATATAAGTTATTTTTAGTAATAAATTGCTTACTTGTAAAGGAATGTCTTTTCAGTTCCACCTAAACCATCAACAAACAAAATAATTGGATCACTATTTTCTACAGTGGATATAACTTTCGAAAAAATAGTGGTTTGTTTGACATTTAATTAAAGAACTCCATTTTGGACTATTTCAGTAAGTTCAATGATATTATAACTTTGTTTTTCTCTAATTAAATGATTTATTTGATCTTGATTAAGGAAATTAGTTGGTAGCAGCATGTTAGGAAAATCACGAAGATATTTTTCATGCCTATTTAAAATAAATTCTAAATGAAGTAAAGAGTGATTATATATGATAGTATCTGTAACTGGAAGAGAAGTATCATTAGTAAGTTGATATCTAATATCATCACTAAGAAAAGGTAAATGTTTTTTTCAAGTTTTTCAGGATTAATAGAATTACAAAATAAGAGGAGGGTAGCGAATAAAGCACATAGTTGCGATTCAGATTGAACATGTATAGCTTTAGCTAAGCATAGATTCCATTCATCATCATTATCTAGCAAACCTAACGCAGCATAAGCATCTTTAAAAGTACTGTATGATATACCATTAACAGTGCAAAGGTGTGTATAGGAGGTTGCACTACAAACAACATTTAACAAAAGTCTTAGATAATATTATTCACCTGCTAATAGGTGAACAAAATATATATGACCTATAACATTTCCATGTTGGTGTGGTTTCCATAATTTAGTTTGATGGTTGTAAACCTATTGTATCAGAAAATCTGGATATGTGAGATGTCTTGCTTCTGGATATGTTAAATTAGCATGAAACTATGCAGTAAGCATTGTTTTTTCATTATTAGCATGTGCAATGACATCTGGGTAAGTTTTATTATCATGAAATGATATTCTATATTGGTTTTCTAAATGAACTTGAAGCTGTATAATTGCAGGATCTCTATTATGAAGTTTATAATGAAACAATCTCCAAGACGTTTCAGAAGCAGATACATAGCGAGCATCAAGATAGAGGCTAATTTCGTCAGCATTTCTAAGTTGATTTTGCTGATTTGATTGATTTCTTAGTTCTATAGTAGTGCGATCATGTCTTTTATAAACATACTTAAAGAGATATTTTATAGCAGCTATAGATGAACAAATTTCAACATTAATATGACAATTATATTTAGCTGGGTTATAAGGAACTACTTAACGGCTATCTAATGTAGTTTTATATACATCTACAGTTTTAGTAATGTGTCTTCTCCTGTAGATAGGATAACCATCATTGTTTATCGAAATAGTTTCTTGAAAATGTTGTGGATAGCCTTTCAAGCATTTGCCATCTACAAGGACCATGCATCATAAATCGTTTTATAGTTTCAAATATTAAAGAATTCAAAATTTGATCTGGAATCTCTGCTGATACAATGGCATCATAGTCATCAATTGATTTTGGTTTATGTTCTTGAACAAGAATGAAAATAAGATGTGTATAAGATAAGCCATGCTTTTGGAATTCAATTGTGTAAACATGAGCTATAACTTTTCTAAAAAGTTCTTCTTTTAAAATATCATTAAGCATAGCTTTTAATTTTAAATTAAACACATGAGCAATCAAATTAGGTCTATCCTGGACTGTTTGGTTTAGAAAAAGAACATTAGTAATTTCTGGCCATTGCAGATTGCAAGTCATTATAATAAAAAGATTAGGTTTTCCAAGTACTCTCACAATAGCCATAGCATCTTGATAAAGTTGGTGCATCTGACGGGACCCTCCTGTAAAACTTGATAGTAAAATTATATGCTGTTCTACATTTGACATTCTAGGCAAAACATCAGGATTGTTAACAGTTTGCATTATGTTCTGTAAACTATTATATAGTTCTGAGTGTATTTGATTTTGGTTAAATCTCAGATAATTAAGACATATTTGTTCAACAGTAGCATACATATTAACAATTCATTGTTGAAAAAGTCTTCCAAATAAATGCAAAACTATAGGTTCATTTGGATGGCCAAGGTGAAGACAGTATGCAAAATAATTCATAGCAGTAACGTATTTTCTTGTAGATATTTTTTCTTCATCATTTATTATTAATGCATCTATATTAGCAAAGTCATTTATTGACAAAGAAAAAGAAATATGAGTTCTAGATATATTTGGATGCCAACTGTTTTTACCTCTAGGAAATATAAGAACATAATGCAAAAGTTCATAAGTATGATGTATTTCTGATATTCTTTGCATTTTACTGTTATGTAAATAGTGAACAATATCACAATGATGTACATCAGCTTCTTGACCATCTTCAATCATAATAATTGCAACTTCTGTTGCACTTAGAGTATTGTAATGTCTAGGGTCTTTGGTTTTGTTGTCTGTGATGACCATCTTTAAGTTAACAGATTGATTCGAACTTACAATATCTCTAACCTGTCTAAATATTCTACAATAAGGATTAGTATAATGCAACATGCATTGAAGTTCTGATAGAATAGAAAGATTAAGTTTGGGTATAATATTCATTCTATTCTGTAATTCGTGCTTGGTATCATATATATATATCTAAGCAAATTGAGAAGCATTTGTAGTATCAGAAAGTAAGCCACCTATGCTGTGATATATTTCACTATAAATGTGAAAACTATACAGGTCACTTGTTCCTATTATAGTATGATTGATCTTGGTACCCAAGGATATAAAAGATAATACAGAATTATACATTCTAATATTTTACCTAAATAAACGTATCTCAGAATCTGTTCTAGTAAGAAGTATACTTAAAGGTAGTAAGAGAGTGTGAAAAAGAGGGAGTTGAACTTTACCTTCTGCACAGCAAGTTGTAAAAAATGGTGGTTGTTTAGATGAATGAATTTTTTATTCATCTAGTCACAAAAGAACTCCACAATGATTACACCTATGATGCATATCATCTAGACTGTGATGGCTCAAACCACATGCAGACCATGGATAGATACACGCTTTTAATCTTTGCGCATGAGCTGGAACAGAAGAAATAACAGGCACAGGCAAAAAAAAAATAATAGGTATATCTTCTTTACTAAACCTAAAATCATAAGTCTAAGATGAAAAGGGTAGAACATTAATATTTTCATCAATAATACTTATACTCTCTTCTATTTGTAAAATGTTAACAGTATATTCGAGTTGTTGTCTTGCTTCAATACTTCGATCTGAAATGGCAATTTCTCTTGTAAAGCTGAGGCCAGGTACTGGTGTTGATGCTTCATGTTCAGTTATTTTCTTTTTATTTCATGACCTTTGTTGATGTTCACAATTAAGTCACTTTCTGTAGGTTTCGGGAGTCTCTTTCATCTTTATATTTAACTAAAATAAATAATAAAAATAAATATCTATTATATTAAAATTATATTTGCAGAATGTCTGTTTTGACTATAAAAAGAAAAGTAATAGTTGGTATGTAGAGCAAAGTTAAAAATGTGAATTATCAAATCTTTTTATCAAAAATTTTAATATAATAGATTATCAAAAATTTTAATATAATAATTAATATAATAATAGATAATAGATTAACAATACATATAACATCTATTAAAATTAAAAAGTGTGTTGTAAGAATATCTATCTAATTAGGAAAAAGTCAACGTGAATAAGTTACACGAATTAATAAAAAACGTGATAATGATTACACGAGTAAAGTGATCAATAGGAATGATAAACAGCTCGGTTTAGTCAGTTTTCGAGTTATTTAGAATCGAGTCATTTAAAGTCAACTCTAAGTTGACTTCAGTAATATCATATGACATTTATTAAATTCAAAATATTGTTAGATCGTAGATTAGTACCTCGTTCCAAGTCACAAGTTTTCTTATTTTAGTTCTTTTTATTTTTTTTAGATATTTTATTATCTTTTTATTATATCTGTATATCTATTATATTAAAATAGATATTTATAATTCGTTATTTAGTTATAATTCGTCCTGTTCATGCCCTTGTTTAGGTTTAAGAACTGTGGTAGCTACGCATCTAAACATTAAAATGAGCAGTTGGGGCTAAGGTATATATGCGAATAAGCCATAGATTAGTAAGATGAGCAGTGTGGCTTCGTGGCACCATAGGATGGACGTAGCAAATGTTCACGAAGGAATGCTGAGCATGACACAGACACGTTAATATCACTATTAATGTTACACGAATAAGGGGATATCGGGTTACAATTAACTACAAAGTTTTTTTATACAGAGTAATCTAAACGTTACGCACCATGTGACTGCAACGATTTTTTATACAGAGTAATCTAAACGTTACGCACCATGTGACTGCAACGATTTTAATATAATAGATGTTTATTTCTTACCATATATACGACGGGCTAATTACAGACAGAAGTAGTCAGTACTCACGTTACCGTGACATTTTTCTGCCATGACTAATCTACCTCTTTTTCCAGCACCTGGCCCATATAACAAAATAATTTAGATTATATCTCTAATTTATTTTATAGAAATTTATTATACCAATAGAGTTTCGGGATTTCGGATAAAGTTTTGGGTTTCGGATAAGATTTCGGGGTTTTGGAAACTATAATCCGAAACTTTCGGATTTGGCCAAAAAGGTTTCTCTATTTAGAATCTCCGGCCCTATAATTATTTGCAGATCTTCTTCATTTTGAATTTATTCACGTTCAACGCGTTTAAACCATCACAATTTTTTTTTCTGAAAACATATCCGTTAAATAACAGAATATATCACATAACAAAACATTAAATGTTTTTAAATAAAATGTTATCAAAATTTAGCACATTACAAACTACAATGTTTGAATATATAACAATAAAAACCATATGCAAAATTATATTAATTTTCTTACTATTAAGCTTCCTCATTGTTGCCTTAGAACTAAGAGAACAAGAGTTCACAGAATCGTTTGAGGTAAAGCATTTCTTAAAATATTTTAAAAGATAATACATAAAAATTAACGGTTTCAAAATGTAGGAAATACATAATACGGATAAATATATTGAGGAGAATATAATAAACGAGAACGGAATTTATAATGATTCAAAAGAGTATACAGTTCAAGATACAATAAAAGAGAATGCAGCTAAAGAGAGTACAGTTAAAGTAGATACAGCTCAAGATGATACAGTTAAAGAAGATATAGTCGAAGAGGATACAATTAATTCACCTCTTGAAACACCACTAACAGAGGACGAAAAGATCAACATAAAATATTGTCAAGAGAAAACATGTAAATTCTTGTTTCCATACTCTCACCCAGAACAAGAGACTCGCGCCAATATTCATGTTCGCCTTTACACGCAATTAGCACGATCTCTAAATCGTACTTTAGTCCTATCAAACGTTGGAAATTCAAAAGTTAGAGCATGTGCTCTATATCCATTTGATTTCTATTATGATCTAAAAGCATTCCAAAAAAATTATCCTGACATTCGATTTATAACTCAAAAGAAATTTTTTGAATGGACAAAAGAAAGAAAAATCAAACCAATGGCCCAACATTCACGGATGGTTCAAGACGATAAAAACGATTCAGACGTTTATCTAACGACTATGGGTGTGATTGAAGGTGATAAACTTGGAAGCAAAATAACAAATTCTTTCTGCTTAGGTATATTTAATCTAAACATCACGGATTATAAAGAATTTCATACAGGGATTGGAAAGTTAGATCGCAAAGCAATGTTGAAACTTGTTACAAACACTCTAAATTTACCAGAACATGAAGTAATAATGATATTACATTTGTCGACTAAAGAATATTTTCCAAAAATTGATAAAGTAATTCCATATTCGCCGTCTATTATTAATGAATCCAAAAAAGTCATAAAGAAATTAAAGCCTTATATAGCTGTTCATTGGAGAATGGAGAAAGGTCAGCCAAATTTAATGCCAAAATGTGCCAGGGAACTTGTTAAAACATTAAAAAACCTTCAAAGAAAATATGGAATAACAAATGTATATTTGGCAACAGATTTTCCACTTAACGGTAATAAGCCCCAATCACTGACTTTTCATAAAATTTCCAACTTTCATAAAGAAGCTATTGAAATACTTGGACTAAATAGTAGATTTGTAAATAGATCCGATCATATAAAATTCGATACATGGATTTCGACGGACGCTTTCTCACAAATTAGAGACGACCCAAAGTACGAATCAGAATTTAAAAATGCTGGTATACACGGAATACTTGATAAATTAGTTTGTGTAAAGGCAAAATATTTCTTAAAGGGTCCAGAAGGTTGTGCTAGAACATCTAGTACTTTTACAAATGCTATTGTTAGGGAAAGAACAAAGTTTAAGAAGAAATATAAGTTGATTAATATTGTTTCCTTTTGGTGAAGTTCTGATGTATAAGTGGTTATGATAACAATAATCTTACTCTTTGTCAAACATTAACGATTTTATGTATTTGGAAAATTTATATTTGTTGCAGGATGTATTTTGGTGCACCTAATAGCAAATAAGTACAAATAATGATTAAAAGTTAGGGTATAGAGGCGCGGAATTTACGTGATTTGATGTGGTTGAGAGCTATCAACGCAAAAATTAATGAAATAAGTGATAGCGCATCAAATAGACAAGCCACAAATTTTTGATATGCATTTTTTTGGCATTTTTTTTTAGAGTCAAATAGAAATCTATCATTTCATTTTAATTCGATTTCATTTTGATTCGTGACACTAGATGCCTTTTTTTTTACTATAAAAACATTATAATACGATTAGTGTTGGCAATAATAGATAAATAGAACAATTCAGTTTTTTTTTTTTTTGTTATTTATATATATTTAACTAATTTTTATAATTTTAATGTTTTTATTACTAATTAAGAGACTAAATTAAACAAAATTAAAAAAATTCTGTTTAAGTAGATTACATTGATTTTTCAAAACTTATATCAAATAACATACTTTATAGTTATAGTTAGAGAAAATGACATAAAACAAATTTTGACATGCAAATAACATGATATTTGCAAAATTTATATTAATATACTATTTTGGCAATGCCATTAACTATATAATAAGTATATTCAATTTAGATTGGTTAGTTGTCATGTATTGCATAAACCTTCTTTCGGAATATTTTAGAATTTTTCTCTTGATCTTTTTCGTAATCTATATATACTTAGAATATTTTGAAATAATATATAAATAGCATGTTTTATTAACTGTTTGAGTATTAAACATGCTTATAGCATGTTATCATTGGCATATTATAGTGGTATGTCTGTAACTTTCATGCCATTTTCTCTAGCTATAATATAAAATATGTATTTTATTGTTCAAAAAATATTACAAAAGAGTTATAGTAACACTTAGTTGTATGTGTTTGCAATTAAAAAGTTGATTAGTTAATTTGATAAAAACAAATATAGTTAGGAATTTTAACAAATTTGAAATTATAGATCTTTTTTTTTGGTAAAAGATCTGCAATTAGAAAATTCTTTTTTTTTTTGGTATTAAGGTAACCTTTTTGGTTTTTTGACTTTTATTAAAGACTTTTTTTGGTACAGAAAATAGTATACAATTGGTTACACATATAGGTTTTCTATATTATCTATTTAAGAATTCACCTGAAAGTTTCTCATTAATTGTTATATCTAATATCTCTGCTTGGATGTTCTATTTAAACCTTCTAAATCAACAAACTGTGTTAACATTACTAGGTCATGCTTAAGTCATCACCTCAACTTTAGAATTATTTTAGCTTAAGATAAACTTTTTAAAGCTTTCTGTACTTATTTTTATAGTTGATCCAATATTGTTATAATAGAACTAATACTTAGAATTGGAGTTTTATCTTTAGCTACTATGCTCTTGTAAAGTTTACTCAAACCTTAGTATCTATTGCATAACATATTTCTAGTACTTTAGTATACTTTTGTATGTTTTTTAGACTTCTAATCTAGATAACTCATGCTTACTAAATGTTGTGTTGCAATTAGTTCTTTAGAAAGTATTAATTTAAGTTCAATTCAGATCAGTTAAAACTTAATAAAATTGTTAACAAGCAATAAGCTAAGTGTTGTCTTAATTTTATATTAATTTAATAATAGAACCTATTTGTTTTTAAACAATTATTATAACACAATGAATTCCTATCTAAATGTTAATTTAAACCTATTTCAGGTTAGTAAAATGTTGTATAAAGTTAGTTTAACAAAAAATATTATGCAAATAAACTAACTTAATGTTTTTAAAATCTGTTGATTCTTTAGTAAATGCTTTAATAAAGCTAGTTCTTTAGAAACTGTTAAATTAAACTTGTCTTTAGTAAGTTAATTTATTGAAGTTGGTTTAATTAAAATTGTATTAAATATTATACTAAATTATTTTTTTAATTTATTAGTCTTTTTTGTTATATTAAATTCTTTTAAAGGTTTTAATTTAAATTTTTATCAGGTTGGTAAAAGGTTTGAATAATATTAGTTCTAAATAATGATATTAAATATTATTAATAGTTTAGATATATTTTTTTAGAATCAATATTCAAACAATTAATTTTTATATAATGAACTTTATGAAAGTTTATCTTGTTTGAATTATCAGATTTTAATAATAAAATAAAACTAATAATTGTAATATTAATAGTTAACATAAATATTTATTTTATATTATAGTAAATAATCTATTTAATACCTTTAAAGAGATTAAAAAAACTTAATAGGTATGTTATGAAATGTGAATTTGCAGTTAAAAAAGGTATATCTGTATATGTGATAATGTAACTGTTTAAAATACTACTTGGATATATAATCAGTTTGAACAATAGCAATCTAAAAAAAAATTTGATTCTAATAACTAATGTAATCATAGTGCAATTGTTATAAATTGCAATTAGTAATACAGTATCAACTATTTAATGCTTTTTAATTAATAATAATTCAATTTATAATTATTTTATAGATCCTAATATTAGAAACTATACATTAAAATACTAATAATTAATTGAATAAATAATTAATAAAGTTGAATTATATTACTAATATTATGTTTAATTTATTAAAATAATTTATTTACTTAAAAATAAATATTCTAATTATCTTATTAAATTATAAAATATATATAATTTAATAAGTAAACTTAAAAGTACAAATCTAAGTTTATTATTAGTAATATTAACAATAGATTGATAGGCCTTTTTTGGCAATCTAATAAACAATTTTAACTATTATCAAAATTTAGTAATATTTGTTTGCTAAATATTATTTGCAAAACTAATTAATATTGGTGACTATTAGCATTAATAATTGTAATTGATAATATACTAAAAGCAGATTGATGGCTCAAGCATTATTACTTAATAAGTCTTTAGACTTTTTTATTTGATTTTTTAAATAATTTAAAAAAAATTTTATATATAAATCTAATATTATTTTTAATAATTCAAATTCTGCAATAACTGTTATAATTTTTAGAATCTTTTCATTAATATGTTTTTTTTTTAATATTAATAATGAGGCCATGTTTTTATCTTTATTGAATATTTATTTGAAATTTTTATATAAAGTATAAATTTATTATTAAAAATATTATAAAAAGAATAGAAGCTCAGACTAGTTTATCTATAACCTAAACTAACAGAAGTGGCCAAGGCTCATCTAAATTTGGTTATTAGTAATTATATATAAGAGATTAGTTTAGTATTTGATCCATTGTATATACCAGAAGTTAATTTTAGAATGAATTGAATTAGAAAAAAGAGATTAAAGTAAATGTGAAGTAAAATTTGAAAGTGAATTAAAAGTAGAAAGATGAGATATTGATTTTGAAATATAGTAGACAATCCAAATTTTATAATATATTTGTTGGTTAAGATGAAGTAAAAATTTAATAAAAAATGTTGTAGCTAATTTTTTGGATAATAAATTTGAGATAATAGAGATAATTTCATGGGGCACTTAGTTAAATAAGATTAAAAAGACTGATAGTAGGTCTACTGTGTTGTGTGTAGTCATACAATACAGTTGTTTAATTTAGCAATGTAATTTAGTTATCATTTCTGAAGTAGTGTCAAGTATATTTGTATTTAGAGTGTGTTGTAAAAAACTGTCAATAAGGTTGTATAACAGCTGGTCAAATGAACATGTTATCTAATAAAGATGAGAACTGGTTTCATGGCATTAATAACAAGTTGATGGGTATGAGTGATATTGTTTATGAAGAATATGAGGAGTAGGAAAATCATTGAATAAAATTTTAATTTTAAAAGATTTAAGAGCAGAAGATTGATTTTTATTAATATGTTATTATTTTAGTATATTTTATATTAATAATAATATTAAAAAAAAGTTTTATCAAAGCTTAAAGCACAACAATATAATCAATTTATAAATAATTTTTATTTGTATATAATACATTACAAAGATTTTTTTTAAACCTTAATTTAATTAATTAATTAATACTATTTAAAACAAATATATTAGTTAAAGCATAGTTGAACCTGTTGTTTTATTTTAATAATATTTATAGTAGATCAAAGATTGTTTTGAAACTGTTGTAATTTAATATATATAGAAACATTTAGTAAATAAAGATCATTAATTCATTAAAGAAAAGTAGTAATATGGTGTTGTAATCATATATCCTAAATGTTATATATATTGTATAGATAAAAGTGAAGCATTATACTATTAGAAATTAATTAGGTAAGATGAAATTTGTGTTTAGTAACTGTAAGATATTAGTCAGTATGCAATTATATATAGTTTTAAAAAGTATAATATTATATATTCTGTATTCTAATGTTGAAATAAAACTGTGTTAATAATATAAATAATTTGTTTATCTGTAATGTTTTTTGTGTTTGTAATATTAATTAGTTAAAAGGCTTTTTTTTGGTTTAATTTAATTGTATGAGTTGTATATTATTAAGTATAAACTAATAACCTAGATATTTGAAAAGTTGGTTGTTAGAAATAAAGTTAAAAGTAGAGTTAAGGAAGGTAATAGAGGTAGGTTTAGTATTTATAACAAATATTATTTAGTAAAATTAATATAAAGGTTGGCTATTTGGTAAAATAATGCTACTATTTAAGTAATTTGTTTTAACTCATTTTTGAATTAAGCAATCTATAATGTGTTATTTATATAAGCAAGAATTGAAATAAAGACTTAAAAATATTGGTATTAAGGAGGTTGTAAACTGATTTTCCATGATGTTAAAAGAATATAACCTATAAATTGAGATGCAATTTTGTGAATAAAAGGGTTATAGTAAATACACCAAAATAATAGTGTTATTGTTTCTTTTTAATTAATTTTATTTTTGACAGAATATAAATTTGTGAATCCAAGATTAGTTATAACTCAGTTGTGATAGTTATCAAGCAGATTAGTAAGAACTTTTACTAATTTAGATTGCATATTGATTCTTATTAAAGATTTGTAAAAGAGGTTAGAATTTATTAAGATATAAGCTTTGCTCATATTCTAAAATATGAGCCAAAGTTCTTTAAAGTTGCAAGAAGCTTTTTTAATTATATTGTTAAGTATATAAATTGGTATTGCTATACTGTTACTAGGAAGAGCAATATAGTTATAAGAAAATAGTATTGGATGTAAAGTAAAAGTAGTATTTAAGTAGTTAGTAAGAAGTTTAATATATAGTTTTTTAATATGTTTTAAAAAACTAATAGGTCTAGTATTAGTTAAACTTCTATCAAAAATAGGGGTTAAAGATAGAAAAAATTCTTCTTTCTTTTTATTGTTTGGATATACTGTTAGTTAAAATGCATCTATTAAATAGGGCAGTTATAGCTTAAAGTAATAGTAAACTTGTATGTTTAAGCATTTTATAACTTATGCCTAAAGGGTTACAAGCTTTATTATTTGAAAGTTTTGCAAGTATTGTTAACCTACAAAAATGACCATAACTCTTGAATCACTGGACAAAATTCAATGAAACCATCACCATTCGAATCAGGTCACTGAGACAGTTCTAATGAGATATAGATCATCCATTTCTAATTACAGGATTACAAGATCGAATTTAATAACCAAATTAATAAGAAAGCTGCGATCTGATTGGTTGATGATAACTGCGTAAAATATCATACATATAACATATATCAAATTTATGTGATTTGAAGCATCTATATTTTATATTATATTTAGTTTATATATATTATTTAGTTTATTTATTTTATTTA
>CAJVQA010004567.1:0-17379 GCA_910591915.1 Cetraspora pellucida
TTACACTATTTCTACCCTTGTAAAGTTTACTAGAACCCCAGTACCCATCTTTCCGGCATCTTTTCCATCATCCCTTATTAGCCGCAACTCAGAACCGTTGGTTTCATTTATCCAGACTACCAATTCAAATAGCCTGGTATAGTATACTTCTGTATCCTTTTTCTCCGGCGAACCTGGCGGCCTGGTTGGTTATGTGCTCCTCTACACATATTTGTCGTCCAGTTTTAATCTTCGGTTTCTATGAAGGTGTTTCATGGGCTTCAACCGGTCCAATGGTACCATCGAAAGTTTATGCTACTTCTTTACTCGAGAATTTCCAAATGGGTTTTCATTACCTCGGTTCCTTAGTCTTCTACGTCCGGTGGACTTATCATGAGTTTGTACTGAAGTCTTATGCAACACCGGTAACATTCCTCTATGTATGTATAACGTTACTCTTCATATAGATGCCTTGAGCTCCCAAAGCCGGGAGGACCCGGCCTGGTGTACCTGGATAACAGCCACATGAGGCCAACCAATCGACAGGAGACAGTTACCATAATACAGATATAATTTCTAAATTTTGTCGTAGATGGGATTTGAACCTTAGACTTGCCACTTGGAGGATAACAACCCAACCACTATACTAGGATTGTCATCCTCAATTTAAACTAGTTGTAAAACTCTGTAAACCTAGAAATTAATAAAAAAAAAATATTAAAAATAACAGTTAAACTTATGGTTGAACTTCTAAAAAAACATAAAACCAAATTGACAAACCAAACTAATACTACAGTACAGCCTCAAGACTGCAATTGGATTTTTTAAAAAGCAATTCTAAATAAAAAAGAAGAACATATTTTGGCATTTCTTCTATAGGTCTTACTTTTAGAATAGGGTTTCTATGAACTGAACTGAACTTTTATCAAGTTCAAGTTCAGTTTAAAAATTGGACTGAACTGAACTAAATATTTTTAAAAACTAAAGTTTAGTTTAGTTCAATTTTTGAACTTTTTAAATTAGTTCAGTTTAGTTCAGTTTAAGTATAGTTCAAGTTCAGTTCAAGTTTAAAATTAGAGAGTTCAGTTCAGTTCAGTTCAAGTTTAATTAAACTGAACTGAACTTATTTGAATTAAACTGAACTTTAGAAACCCTATTTTAGAATATAGGCTTTATCACTTTGTACTAACAAATTCAAGCAAATGCTTATAGTATCTAAACAATATACAAACTATTGAATACTTGGCAATAGAATGCAAAATCAGCAAGATGATTTGGACAAAAGTCTACAAATTTCTAAAAACTGGCCAAACAGAAGTCATTTCAAATTTAATAAATAAAATCTTCTTAAAAAAAACTTTAGAAAAATGCCAAAATGTATGGCACAATTTTGTGGTTATATACATATACTATATATAAAATCTGATACTGTTATGCAGCATATAAATAAGATAAAATACAATATTTAAAGATAGCAATTGCTGCTATAGCAAGAAACAGAATTTCTAAAAAGATTAGTTTGCTTTAGACCAAAACTTTAGCCAAACTAGTCTATAAAAAAAAAATATATATTAAGCTTAGAACTCTTAATATGTAAAATAATAATTCTGTAGTTATATTTAATAATAAAGAGTGTTATACATGCTCTATAGTGCTTCATTTAAGATAGTTAAAAAAAAAAAAAAACAAGGTTCAAGGCATTGACAATAATATAGTTTATCTTTTTAAAAAAAGAAAGAGTTCTATAATTACTGCCAGTTAGTAATAACAATTTGGTAGATACAATATAGGATTACAAAGACTACAAATAATAAGATAATTAAAAATAATATATTGCTAAACTAATAGATTTAGCAAAAAAAATCTTAAAGGTTTTGCTACTAAGATGTTTAATAAACAAAAGAGTTAAGCCAATATATATTCTTCTAAACAGAAACAAAAATTTAAGAAGTACATCTTTGCAAATAATACAAATCTAAAAAAAACTATTAATAAATTAATAAGATACTACAATTATATACTATATTGGAAATTAAAAAAAGAAATAATTTTAAAAGAAACAAGTTTAAAAGAAATAAGCAATATGAGTATAATACACAAAAGTGAGAAAAAAAAAATTAAAATTTAAAGAAAGTTAAGTAACAAGTAAAAAACAAAAATAAGAATAAATAAAAAACATTAAAAAAAAGTTTAGAAAAAGCAATAAAAAAAATAACAAAAATACAAAAGACATAAATATTCATACTTTTTCACTAATCACTTAAACCAAATTTGGCAAGAAACAAAAACCAAGTTTACACAATAATGGTTATCTAAATGCCTCTAGTAGATCTAATTAATAAAGGAAAGCATCCAAAAAGATACAGATAAAGAAAAAGCAGCTAAAAATAAGCTAACTAACAAGAGTAATAAGGAAAACAAGAGTTTTTTCTTAAAGAAACTATGTGGAAAACAAAATTTTAGAGAATTGGTATTAATCCTGTATTGCAGATCTGTTTTAGTTATAAGAACATAAACAAGTAAACAAACCAGTCATATGCAAACCAAATAAAGTGCATATATATACAACATAAGGCAAAAATATAAATACATTAGGAGGATGTAGTGATAGTTTAATAACAACATATATCAAAAGAGCATACTGAGCTATTAATAGCATACACAATAAGGTATTCTTTATACAGGCAGGTAAGATATAGATTACACTTAATAGAGAAGACAAAATTGTTGCCATACTAACAGAACAAAGTTCAAATAAGATTGCATTATTGAGATTAACAAGAGAGCTAATAGAGAAAGCAGAGAAAGAACAGCCAAAAAGAAAATTAAGTATAGTAGAACAAAGTAACTATGCAATAATAATAGAACCTGCCTTAGAAAAAACAAACAACATATCAATAGAGCAACTCCAACTAGTAAAAATAGAAATAATGCAAGAAATTGAATAAGAGCCATTAGTAGAAGTAGATACAAAAAAAGAAGAATATAAGCAAAAGAGTGCAGATGCAAACTGGAAAGAACCAAAATATAATATAGCAACAAAAGAGACAAACATGCAATTTGAAATGAAACTAGAAATTAAAAGAGAAATCAACATAGTAGGAGAACCATTAGAGAAAAGTATTTGGACACTATGCAAAAGAAATTGCAACCAACATAATAGTCTACTTGCCAATATACCAGCATATAATGTGCTAAAAACAATAAAAGAAGAATGTATAAAATTCATTAAGTAGTCACTAAAAAATAATAAACATATTAAAGTTATTAAAGAAGTCTTCAAAAGAGAAAACTTGTGAATAGAGATGGACTTTGATTGTGAACATGATAGAAATAAGGCAATTCAAAGAATTAGCGGAAAAGAAGGTGATTGGTACAAACTAATACCAGAAAAGCAAGAAGACAAAAAAGGAAAACAAAGATTATACAATGAAAAATATCAAAAAAGAAGAAACAGCTTGACAAAAAATGAAGAAAAGATATATAACAAGAAGGAAAACAAGATCAAAGAGAACTTAAACAACTACAAGATAGATGAACAGTCCAATAATAAAGCATACATAATAATATGAGACTTGCTAACAGACAACAACAAAAGAAAGTTAAAATATATCTGTAAAAGATTTAAAAATGCCCAAGTTATAAAAATAAAAAGATCCAAGTACAAAGAACATTTACAAGTATTATGTAATTACCTCCTCTCCAGAAATTTTCATTAGACTGACCTAGTATTAACCTAGAGTCAGTCATTTGATTTTAGCTAAAGTCACATGGCTGACCTTTAAGCACAGTCATGTGACTTTAGCTAAAATCAAATGACTAACTCTAGGTTAATACTAGGTCAGTCTAATGAAAATTTCTGAAGAGTGAGGTAATTACATAATACTTGTAAATGCCCAAAGCACTTACTATAATGCAAATAGAAGATACTGAAAAAGAAGATATTTCATAGACTATACCAGTTAATAATGATAAACTGGTATGAATAACCAGAGAAGAAGAAAACCATGAAACAAAAGAAAAACAAAAAAAATACATAGCAAAGCTAACTGAATTATCCAAAAATGCTTCTGAAGTTTTACTACTATGATGCCTAAGAAGCAAAGGTGTAAAGTCAGTTCACATCTCTTCAAATAGAAATAAAAATCAAAAAAGAACAGCAATAGTCATGTTTGTGACAGAAAAAGACATGATTGCAGCTCAAACAAAACCAATTTGGTATAACAACTTCAGAGTTTATTGGGTTATTAAGGGAAAAAAAAACATGAAAAAAAGAAAGTCTTAATATAAATAGAGAAAAAAGTTGGAACAGATTTAGCCAAACCTTAGATGCAAAAAAAGGATATATGCAGCAGAGAAAGACAAAGAAATAAGGCTTACTGAAACAAGAATAGGAACAAAAACAGTATAAATTATAAAGATACTGTACTAAAAAAAAGAAGCAAACCACAAAATCAATAAAGAAGAAATTAAGCAAGAGACACAAATACAAGAAATAGAAAAGAAAAGAATCTTGAAAGAGAAACAAAAGAATTCGAACCACAAAGACAAGAGAAAGAGTCATATATAGAAAACATCTTAGAACAAATGTAAAAGAGACTAGAAAGACTAAAAGAAACAAGAAACAAAGCTAAAGAGAATCTAGCTAATCACTTCTAAGGGCACCCTAGTTGAACCTACAAATATAAATGAGGAAATTGAAAACTTTCTACATAGTGAGAGAAGAGTTTTTGAAGAAAAAAATAAAGATAAATCTCCTAGTCCAAAAGAAGAAAAGAAAAAAAAAAAAAAAGAGAAAGCAAAAAGCACAAAGACAAGATACAAAAGTTTAAAAGAAAAATAGAAAAAAAAAAAAAATAAAAATTGCATATCATAATGTTAACAGACTTAAGACCAGAGGTTGGAAACTAGAAAATCTACTAGGCTGAGCAGAAAAGAAAGAAATAGCAATTCTGGGCATAACAGAAACAAACATTATAGAAAAAGAAGAAAAAATTCTATTATATAATCTTAATATAAGATTCAAAGATTACTAGGCAAGTGCAGTAGTGAACAAGAAAAAAGGATTAGATATTGGGATTTTAATAACTAAAACTTGAGAAAAACATATTGAAGCAATTAAAAGATTTAATAAATATATGATAAAAGTAAGGCTATACTTTAAACAATTGATACTAATAATAGTAGGTATATATATTTTACTAAATAACAAAATGATTATTAAGAAGATACAACAAAAAATCATAGAAATAGTAACAAACAGGAAAAAGAATATAAAAGTAGTTATACTGAGAGATTTCAATCACACAGTTGATAATATATTAGACAGACTAAATCCACAAACATCAGGATATAAAAGACTACCAATCTTTAATTGGCTTAAAAGGCAAGAGTTTATAGACTCTTTTAGAAGCTTGCATCCAACAGAGAGAGCATATACATGGTCAAATTAAAAAGTTGCAATAAACATATAGATAGAGCACATGGTCACAAACTACAGCTGTGCAGAAATCAAAAATAAAGACCAAATAAGAATAATATATCTATATAAGAAAGCAAAACAAGAGAATTGGAAAGAATATGCTAAAGAGCTTCAAGTACAACTAAAGTGAAAAAAAGTATTGAAGCAACTAGAAGGGGATATAATGAACAGTATAGATAGGACAAATATGCTAAACTATATGTGGAATGCAATAGAAAAAGCCAATAGAAGCAGCAAATAAACAAATACCAAAAAAGAAGATATTTAATACAAAGGCAAATAGAAGATATCAGCATAAGAAGTTACAATATTGCAGGCATACAATTGAACTACAACACATAATAAAAAAGGCAAAAACAAGAAGAAACCAAGTAATGAAAAATGAAGAAAGAGAAGAAATAAACAATAAACTTAAAAACATTAGCAAAAAATAGAAGTAGTATTGCCTAAGCTATATAAATAATAATCAAAAGCTTGATTAGAAGACATAAAAGGTTGGTAAAGAATTGTAAAAAACAAAAAAAAAGAGAACTGAAAATGAGCACAAAGAAAACAAATAGAAGAAAATGTAAACAGAAGATGTAAAATGATTAAAACTGATCAAGAATGAATGATTGCTAATCTGTTGAACAAGCTATACAAAAAGATAATTCTTGACAGATTCATAATTCAAAATAAAGAAGAAGTTAGTTTAACATCAGAGCCCAAGGCTGTCATAAATGGTCTGACAATGCACTTTGAAAACCAATTTAAAAAACAAAAAACCAAGCTAGAAGAAATGTTAGAAGAATGAAAAGAAATATACAGCCCAAGAGAATGGATCCAAGAATCCTGGTATAAAAAGTTAGAAGGAAAAATAAAAGAAGAGGAGTGAAAAAATACTATAAGAGAACTCAAAACCAATACAGCCTTTGGAATCTTAGACATAAGCTACATTCTAATTAAATGAGCAGAAAAGAAATTACAAAAGATTTTTAAAGCTTTTGCAAACCTGGTTTTAGAAATAAGTGAAATGCCAAAAAAGTGAAAAATAGCACAAGTCTATCTAATTCCAAAAGATGCAGACTGGAGATATAATCTGAACAATATCAGACCAATAGCACTAATAAGAATCTTTAGAAAGTTAGTTACAAAGATGATAACAAGAAGGTTGGCCAAGATACTTATAAAGAAACAAATACTCAAAGGGCCAAATTACACAGGTTTGCCTAGCAACTTAACAGAGCAACCAATACACATACTAAATATGATAATAGAAGAAGTACAAGAGAAAAATAAAGAAGCATAGATACTTTTGCAAGATATAAAAAAGACATTTGACTCAGTTCCACTAGAAAGCCTGAAGTGGGCTCTCAAAAGAGTCAAAATATCACAAAAAACAATAAGATACTCATTAACCTCTTTTGTAAATGACAACTAAAAGTAATTACAGCTTACAGTTTAACAAAAAAAATAATAGCTAAAGATGGTATAGACCAAGAAGAAGTAATTCTCTTACTAATATAGTAGCTTTTCTATGATCTGCTGTTGAAAAAAATTCAAAAAGACGAATTATTAGGCTACACTGTAGAACAAGAGACATTAAGCAATACAAACATTAACTGTATTACAAAGCATAAACAAGCAGCAATTGATTATACAGACAATACTATATAGATCACAAATAGCAAAGACCAAATGCTAAGAATTCTTGAAATTGCAGAGGAGTTCTTTAAAGCAAATAATATTGAAACAAATAGAGCAAAGTTAAAGCTTATAGTAATGAATTTTAGACTGAAAAAGGAAGATAGAAAAATTATATTTAGACAGAGTAGAATAATTGAAAAACCAAAAAGCAAAATCATAAGATCATTGGAGATCTGGCTAAATAGCAGAATGAGAGAATCACTAGTTTGCAAAAAAGCAAAAGAAATAGTTAGTTAAACAGTCAAAGATCTCAGATATAAAAAAATGACAATAAGCCAAATCATATATATAAACAATACAGTAATAATTCCAAAATTAAAATACCTTTTGCAGTTAACAAAGATGTCAGAAAAGATGATTGACAGAATCCACCAACTGATAATATGTTGGTCAAACATAAATGCAACATGATAAAAACTACAAACAACTATATAATTAAGTATAAAGATTTAGGAAACTGTAAATCATTAAGTCAGGAAATAGCAACAAAGCAAATAAGCAGTTTACTCACAAGACTTAATAAGAAAGACCCTTTAGGTGACCTAACAAAGCTTAGAATAGTACAAAGATCATTTGAAAGTTTAAAATAAGGCCAGAAGAAGCAAAATATTGAAAGTACAATTTGGCTTGTTGAACAATAATTAAGGCAAAAGAAATAGGAATAAACATCAGAGCAGAAAACCATTTGTAAAAAGTTTATAATCATAGAACAAGAATAAGAGACTTAGTTAAAACCAAATCTTGAACAGTGAGCAATAGCACAATAAACAAATAGGGCCTACTGTATTTGAACCAACTTATAAATATAAAAGGAAAAAGCTTAATTACATAAAAACAACTTAAAAGTTTTCAAGAATTGTTATATAAAGAGAAAAAAGCCAAATAGTTCAATGAAATAAAAGAAAAAATGTTAATAACACAAACAAGCAGAGAAATATATAACCAATATAAGATCAATGGCTACAATACTCAGGTGCTAACAATTAATTAGACAAAGATATCTGAAAACAAAAGAAAGAAAGAGTGAATCATATATGGGCCAAAACATAAACAACAACTTAGCAAAATATTAAAAAAAAAAAAAAAAAAGATTTTAGCTGAACATTGGCTTTTGTGAAAAGTAGAAGGAAAGACATATACAATAATAAGCAAATGCAAAAGATGTAAAAATAAAACAAAACAATCAACAGAGAATTGCAAAAAGTAGATAAAATAGAATAATAGTATAAAAGCAGTCTCTGAAATACTAGTAGAAAAAGGCAGTAACAAGATTAATGCAATGTTAGAACAGATACTAATAAACAAAGCAATGAAGAAATAGAAGAAAGAGAAAAGAAGTCTAATTGAACTGAAACAAATAGAAGAACACAAGATAGAATTGATCAAAAAGCAAGAATTAAATAATGAAATCATAGCATATTTAATAGAAACCCTAACAAGAAACAAGATAAGAAGCAAAGACAAGTATATTTTTTATATAGATAGAACATTATATAAAGAAAAAAGAGAGAATAGTACAAAAAGAATAAGCATTGGCTGGGTACAGATCAGTAATGAAGAAAACTGGCCAGAAGAAGAAACAGTATTAGGACTTAAAGGCTGGCCTTTAGTGACAACAGCAGAATTCACAGCAATATAGACAACAATCTTAACTGTTCTAGAAGGGAAGAATATAGAAATAATACAGATAGTTTGGCAGTGCTAAGGAATACTAATAGAGCAATTTGAGAGTTAGAAAATGACAAAGTTCTTAAAAAGAAAAATGCAATATGGATAATGAATATTGTAGACTTAATCAAAAGCAAAAGTAACAGAATCAAACTAGTTAAAGTTAAAAGTTATAGCAATGATAAGTAGAATGACAGAGTGGATGTATTCACAAAAAAAGAAGCAATATGTAAAATGGTGATACCTATAAAGAAGATTAAGTGTAATAGAATAGAGTATCATTTAGAATAGAAAAACAAAAAAGTTGATATACCAACAAGACTTCTTTGCAAAATAATTGCAAATGCCAGAATTGGAGCCAGTTGGAGAGAAACAAACCTGATTTGAGCATTAGAATCAGAAACAGAAAGTACTCAATATAATTGGTCAAGTTTTTGGAAAGAGATGAACAGAACAAAAGACATATACTGCATGACAAGAAAACTCAGCACAAGAAGAGCAATAGTGATCAAATGCATAATAGATAATCTGCCAATACTAGAAGAACTAAACAGAAGAAGACCAGAAATATATATGACAACAGATTGCCAAGTATGTCAAACAGGTAAAAAGGAAATCCAGACATATTTGGCAAGTTGCAGTAAACAAAGAAACCTGTGGAAAAGAATTTAAAAAATAGCAACAGCAACAGCATAAAATAGTCTCAAAGAAAATAAAAAAATCAGAATTCCATCTCAAGTGCTATATGAAACAGCATTTAGAAAAACAGAAGCAAAGAAAATCATTAATAGAAGAGCACTAATAAAGGGCTAATTATGAAGAAGGTGGAAAAAAGGATCAGTTAAATTTTTGATAAATGGGCAATACAGAAATGCATAGAAATAATAACAAGAACAGTATGGAATACATTTTATGACCAAGTATAAAGAGTTCAATGTAGAAAAGTGCAAAAATGAGAAAAGAAGATGAATATAATAAGCAAAATAAAGAAAGGTACTTGAATCAAAAAAAAGTCAAGAAAAAGAACATAAAGAGATGAGTTGACAAAAAAAGAAGAAAAGAAAAAGAAGATAGAAAAAATGAATCAAATGAAGAAGAAGGCTTGGAAAACAATTAATATGCTTATTACAGAAGGGAGAAGACCCTTCTGATATAGCTTTAAGTAGTTAAACAAGCAGTCTATCTCTAACTAGAATAGTGTGACAGATTGCACTTAGGTACTAATAGGGTGGCCAAGTGATGCTAGACTTAGATATTAGAGAATTCTATATAATTATAAATGTATATAGTTTCAAGAATCTTAATAAAGTACTAGCATAACTGCTTAAGGTTAAAAAAAAAAAAAAAACACAAAAGAGATAAAAAAAAATAGAACTATACTAAAATATTTTTAAAGTCATATTAGAAAAATTAAAAAAAATAAGTAAAGAATAGACTTAAACTGCTTAGTACTTCTAAAAGTAGTTATAATTAAAATATAAATATAAATAAAAAAAATTATAGAATTTTTATAAAATAAAAAAGAAGTATTTAAAAAAAGATATTTAAGACAACTTTCTTATCCAATAAAAATAATAAGCAGGAAAGAAAAAGAAAAAAAAGATAAAATAATATTAAAAAATAATTAATTTAAAAAAAAGTAAAGACAAAAAGCTAGAAAAGATCTTAAATTTGCTTATTATAATATTAACTAACTTAAGACTAAGAAATAAAAGTTAGAAAATTTAGTAAAATAGATAAAAAAAAGAAGAAATAACAATTTTAGATATAGTAAAAATAAATATAACAAAAATAAAAAAAAAGTTTTTAGTATATAGTCTAAATATACAATACAAAGAGTTTTGAACTAGTGCAACATAAGATAAAAAAAAAAGAATTAAATGTAAAAATACTGAAGGTTCAGGGCAAATAATATTATAAAAAGGTAAATTAACATAAAATGCAATTTTTTTATGCAATTTCTCTTGTCATTTTAAAAAAAAGTAGTCTGACACCAATTATGACAAGTAAAGTATATGCATTAATAGAGAAAGAACAAATGATAAATTCTTTATAATTGTTTTTAAGATCATCTTTATAGAAGATGATGCTAGGATATTATAAATTGAAATAAAAATAATAATACTTTTGAATATTTGATAGTTTTTTAAATGTTTAAAAGAATTTTTTAAAATCATAATATTGGAAACCTTTCTCATTAAAATAGTATTGAGCAATGTTAAAATTAATTCTAGTTAAATAATTAATAATTGAAACTACATTATTGACAGTATTTATTTTGCTTTTTTAATAAAAAATTTTGATTAGACCAAAACATCTATCACAAATAAACTTTATATAGCCAAGTATCATAAAATTTAATTCAATTTTATAATATATATTACAATCAATCAACTATAAATAAAAAAATAATAAGTAGTTATTCTTATTCTGACTTATCAGTTATTATATGTAATTACTAATTTTTTTTCACTATGATTATATTTTTGAATTGTATGTCAAACTAAATATAAAGTGCAATTTATACCTTTATCTTGTTTATGATTATCTGGCATTTCAGCCTTATTGATTATATAGTTAGTTTGTTGTATATTCAGAAAATTATTAGTGTTACAAATACTGAATAAATATATTTTTTGTAAACTTTTAAAATACAAAGATCTAATTTGTTGTAATGAATAGAGTACTTGTACATTTTGGGCCCAATTATATGCAATATGTGCACTACTATTAAAGCTTTTAAAAAATATTTGAGATTCAGTTATATTTAAATTCTGTTTATTATCTTCAATTGCATTTATAATGTTAGTATTATAGTAGTTATGTTCTTCTTGTAATGATTTAAATAAGCTAGATAATTTTGAGTAAGCTCTAATTTTTTTTTATATTGTATAGCATATTAAATATCTATTTTCATTAATTTACAAGTTTTATATAGATCAGTTTTTGCAGACATAAATTAAAGTGATGGTATTAAAGATTTTAGATATTAGTAAAGGTTGATTTGGCTAAAATATGAACATCTTGTTCATACTTATCTTTATAAGCTTGTATATAATTCCAGTATACTGAAGTATAACTAAAACTCATTAGAAGAAATACAATTGGCATAGTAATTTTATTAAAATAACGTCTAGGTAAAGGCATATTATATATATTTGAATAGTTTTTTAAAAACTTATAAATATCATATGCTAAATTATAATTATCCTCAATAAAATCTATATTTTTTGGAGCTTTACCAGTATTACTATATATACATTCATCAAGCTTGTGTTTTTGCAAATGATTTTTATATTATTTAAATATTTATAACTAATTCCAACAAAGTTTAAATATGTATCAAAACATATCTAAATATTACTATTATAACAATATTCAAACCTAATATTTTTTCAATTATCATTAGCAACTTTTTCATATTTTTATTTTTCTAAAAAGCTAACAGTTGTTCTTTAATAATCATAATATGCATATTTTTTTTTAAACTTTCAAATGCAGCTTAACATACAAGAAATCTTTCATAGCCAATTTTTTTAAAACAGGTTTGTTTGAAGTAATACAAACACTTTTTTGTTTTAAAAAAATATTTAACTTTTATTTTTAAATTATTGTAAATTTTATTTTTAATGTAATTGTCAGTAATATCTATAAAATTGAATTTATTCAATTTACTTAAGAAAATATCATTATCAAACATTGATTCACTATTATTATTAAACATTAATTTACTATCTAATACAAAGTTAAATTCTTTGTCTTCAGAATTTGAATATTTGACAAAAAAAGTGTTATCCAAATCTTCTAAAGCAGCTACAACAACTTTATTTATACTATCATCATCAGACTGTATATTATATTTCATACTTATAATTAAAGATATAAAATAAAAAAAAATAAGGATTTTACATTTTTAATTACACGTATGTCTAGTATCAAGTATGTATTTGGTATATACATATGTATATCTATACATATATATACATATATATATCTATATATATATATACATACTATTAGCTATATGATATTAGATATTATATTATCCAAATTATCTTATCATTAACACATTTTACAACTTTAGATCATGGTCTTATAGCATTTATGCACTTATATAAATAGTTATTATAGCATTAGTATAAAGATACTAACTTCTATATAATAAGAATTACTATAAATCAATGTATAATTATATATAATGTAAATCAATTTTTATTATAATGATGACAAAGAAAAAAATTTAAATTAGTATAATAATTTACTAATGCATTTGGTAAAAAAAACTATCCTTATAATGACAAGACTTATAAGCAAGTAATCTGTATAAAATTTCAAAATCTGATTAATCACCCTACTGTCTCTTTTTGTTATGAAGAATTCTATATATAATCTAATTTGTATTATAATAACATCTTTAAGGCTACATTTATTTAAAATATTCAATATATTTAAAGCTCTTAAAACTACTTTATTTTTAATAAGAAACTTATTATAATTTTCTGTATTCTATATATAGCTGATCTAACTTTATACAATATATTATAGTCAAACTAATACTTGCAGTTACAAATATTTTTGTTAAACTATTATATACATTATACTATTTCTATTCTTGTAAAGTTTACTAAAATTTTAATATCTAACTTTCTAATATTTTTTTTTTGTTATCTTCTACTAACTACTATTTAGAATTGTTAGAAGTTTTTAAACTACCAATTTAGATAGTTTAGTATAGTATACTATAGTATCTTTTTTCTCTAATAAATTTAGCAGTCTGATTAATTATATGCTTTTTTAACATCTTGTTATCTAATTTATCTATTTGGCTTTTTAAAAGTGGTTTATAGGCTTTATTAGTTTAATAGTACTATCAAAAGTTTATACTATATTTACTTAAAAATTTTTAAGTAGGCTTTTGACTTCTTGATTCTTTTATTTTTTGTGTTTAGTAGTTTTATTATAGGTTTGTATTAAAAAGTTTTATGTAATACTAATTATTAATATTTTTTTATATATGTATAATATTACAATTTACATAAATGTTCTAAACTTTTATTTAAGATAATGCAACTAAAGATTACAGATATATCAATCTAATTAATTGTTAAAAAACAGTTTGCTATAACATAGATATAATTTTTAAATTTGGCATAAATAGAATTTTTTTTTTTTTTTTTGCTTTTACTAAGGCCTTTTAGTTATAGTAGCTACTGCCTTTATTGTGAATTCAATTATGATTACATAATTTGTACAAGGTTACCCCTATACTACACTAGCAGATAGCAACACAAGTTCCTGTATACCTAATTAGATGCTATTTAATCTAACCTTGACCTCCCTGTCTGTACATCTGTCAGGCCATTACATATTTCAGAATATGTCATCTGACTATAAGGCTCTAGAAGGCCCTTCTGCTAACTAACTACCAATATTTAATTTTTGCTAACAGGGCTTGCTCTTGTAAAGTTTACTCAAACTCTAATACTGACTTTATAGCATATTCCTAGTACTTATAGTATACTCTGCTTTTGAAACCAGACTTCCAATCCAGATAGCCTAATAGGACTGTGACCTGTTCTTGATACTCCAGAGTCTGCTCTTAAGGTTCTTTTTCTCTAGTTCAAGACTTTTAGCAACCTGGTTGGTGGTACCTCTTACCTGAGGTTCTTGCTTACCTGATTTCTTCTATATTGGTATTCATTTTCTAGATTTAGCCTTTATAGTAATACTGTTGAAAATCTGTATTACCTCTTTACTCAGGTCTTCCCAAGTGGGTTCTGGTTTTCTCAGTTCACAGATTTACTTAGCTATAAGAACTTATCTTGTGTTTGCACTGACTGATGCCAGTTTGCATTTTTTTGTATAAGTTTAACATTGCACAGATGCTCCATAACCTGCCAGTTATCTGGTATGCCCATGTTACAGGTACTGATCTCAACTGATTGACAGATTGCCATTGCTGTAGTACCAAACACAAGGACTTATCTTGGGTTTGCATTATCCAATGCTGGTTTGCATTCCTTTGAGTAACTTAAACATTGCACAGATGCCCATAGTACTGATATACATAGGTGGTTTTCCAAATTTTCACTATTGGTGGGTTTTGAACTCCCAATCTACTACTTGGGGAGTTGACAACTTATCCACTTCACTAAGTTGCCACATTCTTGGCATAAATAAAATTTAAATACTAGACTTGCTATTTAAAGAATAATAATCTGTTCACTATACTAAGATTAATATTCTTAGTAAAATTTAAGGCACAGATAAAAAATTAGCCATGTTATTATATCAAGACATGCTTATTATATTTATAAACATGCTTATTATATCTATAGGCATGCTTATCTAAGATTATATAACAAAACTTTATTATTAACTAATTATAGCATAGTGTGCATTAACTTTAATTAGTTAATTATTAAATATATAGGTATATATACATTGCATATAATAATCAGTAATATAAATTAAATATATGCAATAGATATAGCATATATTGTTACAAAGTATATTTTAGTATAGTATATATATATATATTTTTTTTAGTTAAAGTTCCTATTTATGGGAGTTAATGTTTTTATTCATATATTTAGACACAGGTACTTCCAGAGACTTTCTTACATTGAAGATTACAACTAGCTACACGTGCACTTTTGGTACCTAATTTAAGTAGTCTGCCTATATATGTATTACTATATAGGTTCTACACTAGGTGCCATACCTGCAAGCCAACTATAGGTCTTGCCTATTTAAACCCTTTGCATATATAGTCCACTATGTCTTACAAGAACATCTTCAAGGCTACACCTATCCAAAGTACTTAATGCCTTCAAGTACCCTTAGGACTAGTTTATTCTTAATAGGAAATTTACTAGAACCTTTCATATTCTATACACAGCTGATCTAGTTTTATGCAACATGCTATAGTTACCTAACATTTGCAATCACAGAGGTTATCTGTTTAACTACTACATTATACTATTTCTATTTTTGTAAAGTTTACTAAAACTTCAGTATCTATCATTACAATGTCTTCATCATCATTTTTTACTAACCACTACTCAGAACCAACAGGACTTCTCTGACTTTCAATTCAGATAGCCTGGTATAGTATACTTATATATCTTTTTTCTTTAGTGATTCTGGCAGCCTGATTGGTTATATGCTCCTATACATCTTGATATCTGGTTTATCTACCTATCCTTTTAAGAGTATTTCATAAGCTTCTATTGGTCTGACTATATCATCAAAAGTTCATGCTATCTCTTTACTCAAAAATTTCCAAATAGGCTTCCAACTCTTCAGTTTTTTAGTTTACTGCACCTGATGGTCTTATCATAGGTTTGTACTAAAGTCTTATACAACACTGATTATTAATATTTCTCTATATACATATAATATTATACTTGGCATAGATGCTCTGAGCTTTCATTTAAGATGGTGTGGCTTAAGGTTACAGATACACAAATCTAACCAATCATCAAGAGACAGTTTGCCATAACACAGGTTAATTTCCAAATTTTATCGTAAGTAAAATTTGAACCTTAGACCTGCCACTTAAAGGATGACAACTCAACTACTACACTAGGATTACTATTCTCTTAGTATAGCATATTATATAAAAGTATTAGTAGTTATATATATATTTATTATTGTATTTTATATATTATATTTATTATTATTGTTTTTTTGCTTTTGCCAAGACTATTAGGTATCAGTGACTATTGTCTTTATTGTAAATTCAATTATGATTACATAATTTATACAAAGTAACTCTTATACTATATTAGCAAATAGTATACAAGTTCTTATATACTAAAGTGTTATCTAATCTAACTTTGTTCTTTTTGTCTATATATTTATTAAGCCATTACACATTTTAGAGTATGTTATCTAACTGTAGAGCTCCAAAGGACCTCTTGTTAACTAACTATCTATATTTAATTTTTGTTAACAGAGCTTAATCTTGTAAGGTTTATTCAGACTTTAGTACCTACTTTATAGCATATTTCTAGTACTTAGCTATATTCTGCTTTAGTTTTTAGACTCCTAATCTAGATAGTCTAAAAGAACTATAATCTGTTTTTGGTATTTCAAGAGTCTGCTTTCCCAATATTTTTTTTTTTAGTTCAAAACTTCTGACAACTTAGTTAGTAGTACTTCTTATTCAAGATTCTTGTCTGCTTAATTTCTTCTATATTAATATTTATTTTTTAGATTTAGCCTTTACAGTAGTATTATTAAAGATCTGTACTATCTTTTTATTTGAGTTTTTCTAATTGAGTTTCAGTTTTACAGTTTTACAAGTTTATACAACCACAAGAACTTATCTTGGATTTGCATCATCTAATGCTAGTTTGCATTTTTTTGTATAATTTCAATATTGTGCAGATGCCTTATAACCTATTAGTTATGCTAATATACTATAATTATAATTACAGATATTTATCTTAACTAATTAACAAATTGCTATTGTTATAATACTACTTTTTTTTTTTTTTTTTTTTTGGAGTTAAGGTGAGGTCATGCCTCAAGTCTGTTTATTCGAACATATTGTTACA
>CAJVQA010004568.1:0-17378 GCA_910591915.1 Cetraspora pellucida
AAAAGTAGTCTGAATTTTTGTTTGTATTTTGTTTTGCACAAATTTTTAGTGCTTGATATATTAGTCATATAATGTTCAAAACTTTTTTTGATGATGATTTTACTCTTGTCTATATTATCGTTATACTGAATACTGCTGAAATTAATTACTTAACCGGATTGGCAGAAAAATTATTCAGCTAATTTTTGCCAGGTGTCTCAGAATTTATAATAACAGCTATAATATATAAATATCTGATCATGCCAAATCATAAACATAATCAAATCGGCCAAAAAATCATTCGGTTAATTTTTTTCAAGTATCCCGGATGAAAACAGCTGTAACTTATTTCAAAAATAAATAGGAGTTTAAAAATTTTTTTTATGGTTTGAAATTCTAAAATCAGGAGCATATGCATATGAAATTTATAAACTTTTTAAAGCAGATAAGGTTTAAAGTTGCTCAAATACATCATTTATCTGCTGAATGCACAAATTATTTATGCAACTTACATGAAAAATATAGAGTGAATGCATGTATTCCATTGCATAATTTCTTTAATATGCCTGGAAAGTAAAAATAATTACAAATATAGGCTTAGTGTAATAAGACCTAGTTTAATCAAATTTTTTATAAACTTAAAAAATAAAAAAAAATTATATATTTTTTTTTTAAAAAAACAATTCTTAGAAATTTTTTTAACTGTTTTTTTTTAAAAAAAAAAAGAAAAAAAAGTAAATTTAATAAAAAAAATGCCGAATGTTATTTAATTTTCATAAATAATCCGCCGGCCCATGATATCATTGTGACACTGCTGAGTTGTTCATAATTACAATTATTACCATCAATTTTTCACATACATTAAGTTGCAGAAAAATACAGAAGATTTTCCTTTACCTATTTCTTCAATTTATTAAAATGAATTCATTCAATTCTTATGTCTTAAAATATTCATCTATGCGAGTTTGCTGAGCAGAACTTGACATCATTCTCCTAATAAATTTCTCAAGAAAATTAATTGATTTTAATTGATCACCTGAGTCTTCCTGCTGAAGTAAAAACATCTGAACATTTTCTAAGCTATTCAACGCCAAGCTATTACTAACAATTGTGGGTTCTACACTATCGTCTTTCTCTTCATCTATTACCTTAGTATTTCCTTTATCCATAACTTCAACACTTTCATCATTTCTGAACATATAAGCCAGCTTCTTAATGATTTGATCCTCTGGAGGACTTTGTAAACAATCTCTTCACTATTAAAATTTAAGAATTCATCAATTTCCATCGCATTTAGAAGACAGAGAGTATTCAGTGACCTAATAAGACCTTCAAGCTTTGAATCATCAGCTTCATGAAGATCATCTGAAAGATTTGCACTAGACGAGAGAATTTTTGTATGATGTCAGCAATTATATATGGTTATAGCTGAAACCTCCTCCAACCCTTTATAATATACAAGATTGCTTGTAAAACATCTATTTTCAAATTCTGAATAAGATTACCTGCTTTGACTTGCTCCAACATCCATCTAATATTTTTTTAAAAAATTTTTTTTTAAAATCTGGATCCAATAGACTACTGTATCATAATAAATTAAAGAGTGAAATTCAATACCAATATTCAGCTCCATTTTACTGATAGTCTGCTTTACTGCCAACCTTATTATTAAGGACCGAATTATGTAATCAGCTGCTACTGAATAGACTATTAGTGAAACGGGACTACTGGAATTGTGGCAAATTAAACAAAGAATAAAATAATAATAAAATGAAGAATGAGTAAAAGAATCAAAAAAAAAAATAAAGATAAAATATACAGTACAATAACTTACTAAAGATGAAAACGACGATAGGCTCTTTTAAAAGCCATGATAATTCTTGCATTCATGGATTGTATCCTAGAAGTTGTATTTTTGGGTAAAAAATATACATCTACATGCTGGAGGGTTAGCTCATCTAACTTATGACTAGAACAATTGTCAAGAAGTAAAAAAACATTCTGGCCCGAATGCTTTTGCAACATTTGGTGGTCGAAATCCTGAAGCCACTCTTGAAAAAGAACCACAAGCATCCAAGCCTTAGCGTTGCTTCTATATGTTATGGGCAAGTTATTAATTCTCACATTTTTGAAACATTGGGGTTTGGTATATTTGCCAATTATAAGAGGGGCCAACTTATGGGATCCATCGGTATTCGCACATAATGCTACAGAAATACATTCCTTATTTTTTTTGTGCCCTGCAATTCGTCGAGTCGCTAAGGTTCGATCCGGTTCCAATCTAGAAAGAAAATTTTTTATTAAAAAAAAAAAAAAAGGAAAAAAAATTTTATTAAAAAAAAAAAAACTACCAGTAAAAAAGCCCTGTTTCGTCCATGTTATATATGTGGTCAAGAAGGTATTCAGAGCATTTACTTTGCAATAAAGGTAGGGATTCAGTAATAATATTCTCATCAACAGAACCTGCTTCTCCATAAAGCTTTATTTGATGGATTCCATTTCACTCTTTAAATTTTTGAAGCCACTCAGAAGAAAAATGTAACTTGCCTTCAGGGACTTCAAGTTCATCCACTAACAATTTTGCTTTTTTGATCATCATAGCATCACTTAGAATAGTGCAGTGTTGATAGATTAATATGAATTCCTTGAGTGCTAGCTCAAGCTCTGGTACAGTAACGGTCCTATGTTGCTTGGCTTCTGGATTTATGATTTCATTTGAAAGTTGTTGGTCCTTAGTTTGTAAGATTCGAGTGATCGTAGACTCATTAACTTTAACCCTTCATTTATCTTCAATCCACTTTACATATTCTGAATGGGTTCTTTTGTTATTACAGGCATAGACACAGAATTCAAATTTTTGATTATCTGTTAGAGTTGTTCTTTTAGGCATTGCCAAAAATATTATATGAAATTTATTTTTATTTTTTTTTTTTTAGAAGAATGCTAAAGCTTTATTTATTAAAATTTAGAAATCACTAAAGCACCTAAATCACTATTAAAATACACTTTCATTTTTTTTTTAATTTTTTTGTTTAATTGTTAAAAGGTTCATTAAAAGAGTTAATCAAAAAGGTTATGGATTGAACAGATTTTTATAGTTAGAATAAATTTCTTGTGCTAGTTTTTAAGATATAAGTTTAATCAATCCAGATTTATTACAGTATATAGCAATAGGGACTGTGTCTTGTTATATGCTGGCAATAAACTTACAGGCATCTCCTAAATTGGCATAATGAAAAACCACACTTTTTGTATGGCGACAAGTTACTTATTTCAAATAAGTATGGTGATGGATTACTCAGTTCAGATAAGTATCCATAGTGATAGCAGAATCAAATAGTTTGAGGATTGAATGTAAAACTTTTTTTTTATTTGATTCTCCTTTTATATAGATCCAATACTAAAGTTTATTTGATGATCCTTATAAAAAGTCAAATTAAATTATGTAATTTTCAATAGTTTATTTAATTAAACTAATCTTGTATATTTTATTTTTAATTACCCTATTGTTCTAATTTTATTATTGCAGTATTGTGTACTTTGATCTATGCCCGATTTAGTATCTGCATTTATTCAGATTTTGAAAAGCATAAATTCGATTATATATTAACTATATTGCTCAAATTTTATTTGTCAAGATGATCTATAATCACATGATAGCGCATTTACAGAGGGTACCTTAATAACAAAATCAAATGCACGTGCAGAATATAGAGGGTGTGCACTTAACAATATGGTTTCAGCTTGGGACCGGACTTTATAGTATATTTATAAAGAGTATGCACTTATAGAAGTGCACTTAGAGAGGTCTGACTGTACTAAATTAAATGATTCAGGCTTGGTGCGTATATAAGTATTTTATATCAATGCTGGGTTTTTGTGCATTCAGTAATTTTGAAAAGAATGATAATGAATAATTTGTATGAGTGCTATTTTTTAGTGATGTTATAATAAGTATATATCTTTCGAGTTTATTTGTTAAGAGATCAACCTTGATTTTTATATATTAGTAAGACTTTAGATCGAAATATGAGTAAGTCTATTTATAGGCATAGCATTATAGATTATTAGTGTTTATTATGTTAGGTTAGGATTTGCTATGTACGTATCAGGTTAAAGTTTAATTTATAAAAGGTAATTTTATATGCAAAATTTAAAGGTTACAAAGCATTTTTTTGTATTTATTGAGTTACGCATGTTTTGAATTTGACCATAGTATTTGTTGAGTTATGCATGTTTTGAATTTGCCATTTATTAATTATGTTGCGTATGATATACATATGTACATACGTATGTATGTATACATCTTATTTATTAACAGAACAAAATTTGTGCCTACATTATACAGTCAGACCTTCCTAAATGCAATGTGACAGGACCATATATAAAAATTTGGTCAAATGTGCACTTAGAAAGATATTGCATTTAGGGAGGTAAAAATATATAGATGTAATATTAGTTGGGCCCAAGAGAAGACATGCATTTAGAGAGGTGTTTTATAGGACATGCACTTAGAGGATCTGACTATAGTTACACAATATATAAATCACAGTTTGTTTATCATGGGTTAAAAATATAGCAAATGTTGTATAACATTTAAGTTATGTGATTAGGCGGTGATTTCCCCCCTAGTAAAAATTAGAAATACTCTTTATTATATTATTATAAAATTTTTACTTATATAACTAAAATGTTTTTTATATATTAGAATAAATTAGAAAATAATAGGTGTGATGACCTAGTAAAGTAGTCAGGTTGTCAACCCCCAAGTAGCAGGTCTAGAGTTCAAATCCTATGGATGACGAATTTTGAAAAATAAGGTCTGTGTTATGATAACTGTCTCTGTTGATCAGTTGGATTGGTGTATCTGTAACATTTGTTGCACCATCTCGAATAGGAGCTCAGGGCATCTATGCAAAGTGTAATGTTATACCTACATAGAGGAATATTAATAACTGATGTTGTATAAGACTTCAGTGCAAACCCATGATAAGACCACTGGGCATAGAAAGCAAAGAAACCGAAGAGTCAGAAACCTACTTGGAAATCCTGAGTAAAGAGGTAGCATGAACTTTCGATAGTACTACCAAACCATTGGAAGCCCTCAAAAAAGGATTACTAGGACCTCAGATGAATTGGATGACAACATATATAGAGGAGCATATATCAACCAGGCTATCAGGTTTGCTGGATGGGCCATTTGGATTGGTAGTTTGGGAAGTCTTGTGGGTCTTGTAAGTTTATAAGTAGGGGTATAGAAGTTAGGAAAGGAAGGTATCAGAGTCCCTGTGAACTTTACAAGGGTATAGCAGTTTAATAATTAGCCTTGACTGCAAGTAATAGTCTAGATCAGAGCAGTACTAGGTCAGCTGTAAGTATAGGATACAGAAGGCTCCAGTGGGCTTAGTATAAAGTTAAATATGACTTAGTGACCATGGTATATTTGCAGCAATAGCTGCAGTTGATAGAGTAAGAATGGATATGAGAACTAGAGTATTTAAATAGAAAACTCACAGGCAGGTTCTAGGTATGGCAACTAGTGTAAAACTTTTAGGTAAACTACTTAAAATAGACAATGACTAAAGTTGTATAAGTGGCTAGTTGTACACTCTTTCTATAATTGCCTCTGTAGCTGTTGTATATAATAGTTATATGCTGACTGATTATCAATAAACTCCTGGGTCACAGTTACTCACCTTAACATTAAAAAAATAAAAATAAATAAATAAATTAGAAAATAATAAAAAAATTTTAACATCAGATACTGAAAATAATATATTAAGTTCTAAAGAAAGCAAAACTTCAGAAAACTCTAAAAAAGTATAATTTTATATTTTATATTTAAAATTAATTTAAAATATTTTAAATATTTGCACATATTTGCATATAATTTTAAATATTTTAATAATTTGTAAATTTTTTTGATAATTTTTGGAATATAACAAATATGTAACTAAATATTTAAAACTTGGTGTTTTAATTTTAATTTTTCAAATATTCTAAAAAATATATTTATTAATTATTAATTTATTAAATATTTTTCTATTTTATCTTTTTAAATATTTTTAGAATACTCTAACTAGCTGAAATAAGCATAAAAATATTTTACAAAAATCTAAAATAGTTTGTATTTTTTTAAAATACTTTTTTTATTTTTAATATTAATTAATGATCTACTAGTTATCTGAACAAAGGTTATAGTATAATGTAATGCAGATTATTATATAATTTACTATATAATAAAATGCAATGTGCACCTATTTAAAACCTTTTTTGGCACTAAATTAACAGTTCAAGTTGATTAATTGAAAGTTGTAGAGCTCACTGAGATGCATCTAATAGTAATTAGATTATCTAAATCGGTTTAGTAGATGCCAAGATATTGTTAAAAAACATTTAGCTAATTATGTAAAATTTTATATAAACAAACTATTGTTTATATAGAATTTTATATAAAATTTTATATAGAAATTTACATATTTGGCCAAGTGTTTTTTGATAATATCTAGGCATCTGCTAGACCAATTTGGATAATCTAACTGCCATTAAATATGCCTTAGTGAGCTCTACAACTTTTAATTAATTAACTTGAACTGTTAACTTAGTACTAAAAAGGTTTAGATAGGTGCATGCTATATTTCATTCTATAGTAAATTATATAGTGATTTGCATTATATTACATTATGATTTTTGTCCAGATGACTGGAAAATCATCAATTAATTACAATTAACAAATTTTATTAGATAAATAAAAGGCTAAGAGAAAGTATAATTGTTAAATTACAACTTATATATAGTAAGGATGTGGCAACCTAGTAAAATAATCAGGTTGTTAACCCTTTAAGTGATAGATTGGATGTTCAAAGCCTATCAATAATAAAAAATTAGATAATCACCTATATAATATTCATATTATAATAACTGTTATTAATGATTAGATTAGGATATCTGTAATGATGGTCACATTAGCATGACTAGCAGATCATGAGCCATTTATATAACAGTCATGTAATATTGTTCTTTAGGACAAAGTTTGTAGTTACATGAAGAAATGCAAACTAGCAATTAGGTGATGCAAATACTAAATAAGTTCTTATAGTTGAATAAATTTGTTGAAATTAGGTAACAAAAGTCTATTTAGGAAAATCTAAGTAAAGAGATAGCTAGATCTTTGACAGCCCTATTGTAAAAACTAGCCTAGAGAAATAGATACCAAGGATATAATATCTGGTCATAGTAGCCAGATAATAAGAACCTTCAGATTAAAAGTCTCAGGGGTACTACCAACCAGGCCATTAGAATGAACTAGAGAAAAAGGATATTGAGTTAATCTGATATATTGATAAACTGATCATAGTTCTATATAGGCTATCTGAATTGAAACTTTGAAAAAAAGCAGGTAAAAAGGCAGAAATATACTAAAGTACTAGAGTTATGCTATAAAGTAGATGCTAAGATCTAAGTGAACTCTACAAGGATATAGCAGTTTAATGATTAAGCTCTGATCACAAGTGTTAGTTCTGTTATAGCAATATTTAAATTAGCTGTAAAAATAAATATAAAAGGCTCTGAGGGGTTTACCTTAAGAATAAAATAGTTCTAAGGTTGAGACAATGATCTGAGCATCAGATATGATCTAGTAAAGTTAACAAGTTTGCAGATTCAGAGGGTTTAAAGTAAAATATCTAAGCAGAAGTATTAGATATGACAATTGGTAAGAAACCTTCAGCAGACTTCTTAAATAGGTAATATAGAAAAGTTACACATATAGCCAATTGTATACTCTTCCTGTAGTGATTCACTGAACTACATTTACTATTGTTAAATAAAGTCAAAAGACCCAAGAGATCATCTTAATATCAAAAAAAACAAACTTATATAAAGTCAAAAGACCCAAGAGGTCATCTTAATATCAAAAAAAACAAATTATATATAGTTATATTTGCAATATTTTAGAAATATTTTTATAATTCTTAAAATTTTTAAATATTTTTAAATATTTTTATTTTCAAATATTTTCACAATTTTTCATATTTTTAAAATTATTCACTGATATTATTAATATTTAATTTAGATTTATCTGATAAAAATCAAAATACTGAAGAAAAATTATAAAACTTTTTTTTGTTTTTATTATTTTCTAAGATTCTTTTTTTTAACTAAATTTATATGAATTAGAATACAAGAATTTAATATTTAAATGAATCTTTTTTGGTTTTTGTTTTATTTACTAATATATCTTTTTAAGTTTTTAAATTATTTAAAACTTTTTAAATATCTTCAAAATTTTTTACTAATTTGTAAATTTTTATATAGATATTTTTTCTTTTTTTATCTTTATTTATTTTTTATTTGTATTTGATATATAAATCAATTAAATAAAATTAAATTTGCTTAGTTAATGATTAAATAAAAAACTTATATTAAATATATTAAAATATATGAATATCAATATTTTAAATAAAATAAAATAAATTTATTAATAAAAATTATTTATAATTTTTAAAATTTTTTAATTATTTTAAAATTCTTTTAAATATTTTAAAATATTTCAAAATATTTTTAATATTTTTGAAATATTTTGAATATTTTCTAAATATTTCAAATTATTTTTGAAATATATTTTTATTTTTTATTTTTATTAATTTTTAAATTTTTTGTAAAATAATTAAAATTCTTTGAAATTATTTCATTTCTTTGCAATATTATAAAAATATTTTATTTTAAAATAATTTTATATCAATCACAGTTATTTTAAAAGATTTTTGATATGCAAAATTTTTTGCAATATTTTTTTTATATTTATTCTGCTAATGTATAATAATATAAATTATATAAACTAAATATTATACAGTAGTATGTCTTTAAATAGACTTATAAAATTTACAAATTTATAGTCTAGCTTACTATACATAGACTTATAATCCTAATAGTATAAGTTACTAGACTTATAAATTTAATAAGTAGAGTGTCCAGAATACTGCTGTTTTAACTGAAAAATTTTGTTGCAATTATTATTAAATTAGCAAATTCTGTAATAATATAAAAATAATACTAAAGAAATTTTAAAAAAAATTACAATTTTATTATAATAGGTATATTTTACTAATAATTTTTATTTTGCTTACAAAATACTATAAGCAGATTTTGCCATTGCAGTATTTTGAATACTTTATTAGTAAGCCAAAAACTAGAATGTTTAGACTTATATAATTTAAAATATTTTTTTATATGATATACAAAAATTTGAGATTCAATATTAGTATGAATAAAAATTAGAAATAGTTTAACATATTTCTATTTAATTAGCTTTTGGTATAGTTTTCTAGTAACTAAAATTTTATAATATAAAAGTATTACAAAAGTTTTTAAATTTTATTTGCTGAAAAAAAGCAAGTCATAATATTCTGAAATTTTGTGCACTGATAAAATTTGTATAATAATTGTAATATTAATATAAAGTAATATGAAATATAATAATATTAATATAAAAAAAAATCTAAAAAAATTAGCTAAAGAAAAAAAATCAAGTTACTTTATTATAATTTGATAAATTTAATATTGATAGATAATCTTTACTTTCTTCTGTAAATCCTTCAACTGAAATTTACAGAAAGCAAAAACATAAAATAAGATTAAAATACATAAGTAAACAGCACTTAGAGCATTAAAAAAAAGATAAAAGCTCATAAAAATACAGTTAACCAAATTGAAAAACAAGAAATAAACCAGAATAGCAGCAAGCAATAGCAAAAAAATAAACTTTTAACACAATTTGATAAACAAAATCAATATATAGAAATAGAACTGTAGAGATTAAATAAACTCATGCAAAACTCTTAAAAAAAAAGTTTTAGCATAAAGAAACACAAGTTTTTATTAATATGATAACATAGATATAGCTCTCTTTAACAAAGTTTTTAATTGTTTTTAGCTTTGCTTGAAAGTTTTGTAAAATATCTTCTTTTGTTTTCTAAAAAAAAAAACCATTTTAGATCCTGAAACAAATAGTTAAAACATGTGATCAGTTAACAACACAAAATAACAACAAACATAGCATATTACATATATATTGATATTATTCTAATTAGAAAATAGTAAATAAAAATTTATATATATATTGCTAAAATGAATAAACAACAAGCTAATATAGAAATAAAAGTATAATACAGACTAGGTCTCTCAGATAACATAAAATTAATTCAATATATAAGAGGTTTTAGTAATAGAAATAGGAGATATATAGACAGCAGAATATTAGATAAAATTTTATCTAAATGAATTGATAATTCAAACAATTTGGAATATATAGTGAAAGATCTTGCAATCTATGATTCAAAGAACATTATAATAGATAACATACTTTTTTATAGTCAAGTACTTAAAGTACTCAAAAGAGTAAAAATCTTTTCAGTATCAAGAAGTACAATAGAAGAATAGGCAAGTAAACTGTTAGCAATAAATCAAAATCCAAAATTATTTAACTATTTGTTAAACATAATAAGAGAAGAAATACTGAAAGAGGAAGCAAAAATAGAAGAAATAGAAAAAAGTAAAAATACAAAGAATATAAATATAGTTTATGTTAAAAAAAAGAGACAACAATATGAAATTAATAGTGATAAAAAAGCTAACATAAATCTAAATGTAGTCATTGGCCAAATGCAAGATCTTAGCATATCAACATCATCATACCAAGAACTAGTAAAATATCTAAATAAGAAGATAAAAAAGTTAACAATAATAGCATATATAAATAAAAATAACACAAAAGAGAAAAGAGCTAAAAAGAACTAAGAAAGTGTATTAGATTTTCTATGACAAATTGAAAAGATAAAAATAGAAGATCAAGATAAAAAGAATACAGAGTTAATAACTGTAAAAAATAATGAAATACTGATACTTATAGACATACTAGAACATAGTCAATAGTTTTCAACAAATCATATATATGACAAGAGCAGATCATTCAAAGTGAATATGCCAACATATGCAATATTAGATGCAAATAAAGAAGAAAGCTTAAAATATATACAATGAATCCTCTGTAGCAATTATTATATTAAAACAATTAAAAAGGTTTTTAAAAATAGAAACAGTTGGATTAAGATAAATTTTGACTATGAATTTAGTAGAGATGCAGCAATAAATAGAATCAAAAAAAAAAAAACTGGTTAAAACTTATTTCAAAAGAAACAAAAAGCCAAGAAAAAAAACCAAGCTACCAAACAGTAAACAACAGCAGAAAAGACAAGAATAAACCCCAAAAATATAAGAAAATTAGTAAAAAAAGAGATAAGAGAAATGCATATCTAGCAGAAGATGAATTAAAGTTATATATATACCTAACAATATAGGATCTATTAGCAAACATCAATACAGAAGAATTAGAATACATGTGTAGAAATCTCAAAAAAACTTAAGTAAAATGCATCAAAAGATTCAAATATAAAGTCTTAGCTATAGTTAAAGCAAAAAATATAAAAGAAGAAAACATACTATAGTTCTTACTGATCAGTATATACAGGTTGGCAAGTGTAACTATAGGTAAAGAAGACTTCAACTAATATAATTCACAAAACCAACTCATAACAAAAATATCAGAACTTCCAAGTAATGTATCAGAAGTATTACTATTGTGATGCTTAAAGAAAAGAGAAGCAAAATTAGTATATATTTCATTCAACAGAAATGAAAATCAAAGAAGATCAGCAAAAGTAACATTTGTAACAAAGGAAGAAATAAGTATAGTATAAACAAAGCTAATAAGATTTAACAATTACCTATTATTTTAGTTAAACTATATAGAAAGAAAAAGTAAAAGTAAAAGAAAAAATGATACTGCAAGTTACAAGAGAACAGATTATAATAATGAAAGCTCTAATGAAGAAATATATGAAATAATCGAAAAAAAGAAAGTAAACAAAGAAACAATAAGAATAGAAATGATAACAAAAACAGAAAGCATTATAAAGAAAACTTAATAATCAAAAATCAAAAGTATAAAAAGATAAAGAAAGAAAAGACAACCCAATCTTAGCTACAAGAAGGAATCTTACATATTGAAAATATCTTAAAACAAATACTAAAAAGATTGAAAAACTGAAAGAAAATAGAAAAAAGAATGAGATAAATCAACCTAAACACTCTTAAGGGTATCACAGTTGAACCAATAAATAAGACAAGAAGATTGAAGTATTTTTGCAAAATGAAAGAGAAGTTTTTGAGAAGAAAGAAAAAATTGGATTTTCTTGTTAAAAAAAAGAAGAGTACAAAGAGGAAAAAGAAGAAGTTAAAAATATATGGGTGACTTTAATTATATAACAGACAATATATTAGATAGACAATATATACAATCAGCAAATTTCAAAAAACTATAATCTTTAATTGGATGAAAAAACAAGACTTCATAAATATATATAGAGATATGCATCCAACAAGCCAAAATTACACATAGTCAAACAAGAAAGCTGCAACAAGAATTGACTATATTTGAGTATCAGAAGAACTGGCCTTGGGTTTGCAAAGAGCAAACATTGAGAAAACAAAAGAAATTACAAACAGCAATCATAATAATAATAGCAGAAATATGAATTAAACATATAATAAAAAAAAATAGCAAAACAGAAATTAAAAGAAAAGAACAATCAAGAACATTATATTTATATATTAGGCAAAACTAGAAAATTAGAAAAATTATGCATAAAAGCTGCAAAAATAATTAGAAGTAAAAGAAAGTCTAAAAAACATTTAAACAGAAGTACAAGATATAAAAAAATATATAAACAAAATAAATAGTATATAGAATATAATAAAAGAAGCAATTATTATTGCAGTAAATAAACATATATCAAAAAAAGAATATACAACACAATGGCAAATAAAAAAACTAGTTAAAAAGCATAATAACAAGAAAAAGATATTATAAAACTACAATGGTTAATTAAATATGCAAAAACAAGAAAAAACCAAGAAGTAGCTGAAGAAAAAAGAAGTAAGATAAATAAACAATTAAAAGCACTAGGCAACAAAATAGATGCAAAACTACCAAAACTACAAAGGCATTGGTTATATGCCTAGATAGAAGATATGAAAGAATATCAAAAGCTCTTACAAGAAAAAAAGAAAAAAGAATAAGAACAAGCACAAAGAAGACAAATAGAAGAAAATATAGACAAAAAATGTGAAATAATCAAAATGGACTAAAAAAAAATGCTTGCCAGTCTTCTAAATAAACTATATAAAAAGATAATGCTTAATAGGCTTATTAAGCAAGGAAAAAAGAAAACATATCTAATAACAAAACCAAAAGAGATTAAATCAAATGTAGCAGAATACTATAAAATACAATTTAGAAAAAGAAACACCAAATTAGAAACAATAACAGAAAAGTAAAAAGAGATATACAAACTGAGAGAAAATATTAGAAATGATATGCAAAAGTTGAAGTAAAAATTAAGAAAAAAAAATAAGAAGAGATACTAAGAAAGTTAAAGACAGGAACAGCTCCAAGTATTTCAGATATAAGCTATATACTAATCAAAAGAGCAAAAATGAAAACACAAAAAGTCTTCAGAAGCTTTACAAACTTATATTTAAAAGTAGAAAAAATTCCAATAAAGTGGAAGATAGCACAAGTTTACCTAATACTAAAAAATGTAGAATAGAAATATAGTTTAAACAACATCTGCCCAATAGTACTAATTGAAACATTTAGAAAAGTTGTAACAAAGGTGATAACAAAAAGTCTTGCCAAAGTATTTATAAAAGAGAAATACTCAAAGGGTCAAACTTCACAAGCCTTCAGAAAATTCAATAGAACAACTAGTACAGATTTTTAAACATGATAATGAAAAAAGCAAAAGAAAAAAATAAAGAAATATGGATACCATTACAGGATATAAAAAAGGCATTTAACCTTAGTTCTTCTTAAAAGTCTTGAACTAGTATTGCAAAGAGTTAAAATATTTAAGAGAATAATTAAATATATATTAAATCTTTTTTACAAGAGACAATTAAGGATAATTATAGCCTATGGCCTAACAGAAGAACTAATAACATAAGATAGAATAAACCAAGATGAAGTAATCTCACTATTAATATAGCATCTTTTCTATAATCTATTGTTAGAGAAAATTCAAGAATATGAAAGTTTAGAGTATACAGCCAAGCAACAGTTACAAAAAGATACATAATGCAACAATATTACAAAATATTATTAAGCAGCAATTGCATATACAGATGATACAACATGGATTGCAAGCAGTAAAAAGCAATTGTTAGAAATCTTAGAAATAGCTAAAGAGTTTTTTGAAATGAATAATATAAAGATAAATAGATCAAAGTTAAAATTAATAATAATGAATACAAAAATCTGAAAAGAAGAAAGAGTAGTAATATTAGAAAAAGCAAGATAATAGAAGAACCAAAATATAAAATAGTCCATTTATTAGAAATATAATTAAACAACAAAATGTGAGAGACACAAGTAAAGAAGAAAGCAAAAAGAATAGTAAGCCAAATTATAAGAGATTTAAAGTACAAAAAATGATAATGAGTCAGATTACATATATAAACAATATAGTAATAATACCCAAACTAAGCTATATGTTACAACTAACAAAAATGTCAAATAGAAGTCTAAATAAAATACATCAATCAATAATAAGTCTGGTAAAAAAAAAGAGCAGTCTGCAAAAAACAATAGAAAACTGCATAATAAAACACAAAAATCTTGATAGCTATAGAACATTGTGACAAAAGTTAACTATGAAACAAGTAAGTAGTCTCTTAGCAAAACTGAACAGACAAGACAGTCTTGAACAGCTAACAAGGCTAAGAATAACACAAGGCTGTTAAAGAGTAAATTTAGCAGAAGACATATAGAAAACAAAAAAGCAGCCAGAATTTGAAATATACTTAAAGAATAATTTAGCATGCCTTATAATACTCAAAGCAAAAAAACTAAAAATAAATATTAGAACAGAAAGTGAACTATAGACAATGTTTGGATATAATACTAACTAGTAAATGCATAATTGTAAAAAAAAAAACACAGTTAGAGTAAATAAAGCAGATCTAATATATCTAAACCAACTATTTGACATAAAGAGAGAAAAGTTGATCACATGGCAGCAATTAAAAAACTATCAAGACCAATCGAGCAAAGAAAAAAAAGTAGAATAGCTCAAAGTAATTAAATCAAAAGTGCTCAGTAGTCAGAAAGTAAAGTAGTACAAAGATGCTTTAGAACAGACAAATAGAATACTCAGGCAATGCAAATTAAATAGAAACATATATTAGAAGATAGAAAAAAAAAATAAATAATATATGGCACACAAGATCATAAACAGCTTGGAAAGATGAATAAAAAGAAAAAGAAAAAAGTATTAATTGAATACTGGCAAATGAAGTACAAAGAGAATAAAGTAGTAACTGAGATTAACAGATGCAAAGGTTGTATAAGGAAGGAAGAACAGATGGAAAACAGCTGCCAGCAATAGATAAGAATAAACAAAAACATTAATATGTTTTTAAATAGATTAATAAGAAAGAGTAGCAACTAAATTAAGATAGCAACAGACCAAATAACAGATAAGATAAAGATAAACAGACCAGAAATAAGTAAATGCAAGCTGAAAGGTCCTATAATAATAGAAGAACTAGAAATAAAAATTATTAAATGCCAGAAACTAGAAGAAGATATCAGTCAAAAAATAATAGAAGTCCTAAAAAGAAACATTATAAGAGACAAAAACAAGTATATAATATACACCAATAGTGCAACTAATAAAAAAGATAGTAAAGAGCTAGCATCTAAAAATAATATGGATATAGAATAGGTCCAAACAAATAAAATACAAAAATGACTAAAAGAAGAGGTAGCACTTGGACTAAAAGAATAACAAACATTAATGGTAGCAGAGTTGGTAGCAATTTGGATAGCAAGTTTAATAATACCTAGAAAGAAGCAAATAGAGATATATATAGATAGTAATACTGCAATAAGAAACATTAGTAAAAACCTAGAACAAGCAGACAAAAACAAGATTATTAAGAAGAAAAATGTAATATAGATAATAAAGATTAAAGACCTTGTTAAGATAAAAGTATTCAGATAAAGTTAGTTAAAGTAAAAAGTTATAGTAAAAACAAATAGAATAATAAAGTAGATAGTTTAGCAAAAAAAGAAATAATGAGTAGAAAAATAGTACAAGCTGAAAAAGTTAGTTGTAAAGAGATAGAGTATTGTCTAAAGTAGGAAAACAAATAAACTAACATACTAGCAAGACTACTATGCAAGCTAGTAATGAATGCAAAACTAGAAGCAAAATAGAAAGAAATGAGAGCAGTTAAAGATTTAGAGCCAGAAGAAGAAATCACAATTTATGATTGGATTTGTTTTGAAAAAGACTAAAGATAAGTAAGGAAATATACTGCATAACAAGAAAAAGCAGCTTCAGAAGAAGTGCATTTATTAAGTGCATAATAAATAAACTTTCAACTTTGAAAGAACTTAACAAAAGAATGCCAGATATATATGTAATAGTGAAATGTCAAATATAACAAGATAAAGTAAAAGAGATACAAATATACTTGGCAGTATGCAAAGAATAGAAAAATCTCTAGAAGAGAATCCAAAAGATAACTATTGTAACAGCATAGAAGAAATTGAAAGAAGAGAAAAAAATTTAGATTTTCTATATATAATACTTTTTGAAAAAACAAAGACAGAGAAAGTAAAAATAAGAGAAGTACTAATAAGAAGCCTAATTTCAAAAGAGACATAAGTCAAATTAATGCAGCTCCTAAATACAAAATTAAGATAGCAGTTTGTGAACACAATAGCAATAACAGCCTGAAACATATTTTACAAACAAGTATGGAGAATATGTTATGAAAAAATTAACGAATAAGAAAAAAAATTGGAATAATAGATAAAATTAAAAGGAAAAAATATGAAAAGTTGAAGAACCAAGAAAAAGTAAAAAGGCAAATTAAAAAAAAACAGAAGAAAGAAAAAAAGAAGTAAGAGAAAAAAGAAAGCAAATTAAGAAAAAAGCAATGAAGACAATATTAAAACTTGGCATAAAAGAGAGAAAACCCTTTTATTACAGACTTTAAGTAGTCAAACAAGCAGCTTACTTTTGTTTGAAGTAATGTAACAGGTTGCATTTAGGTATTATTAAGGTGGTTAGGTGATACTAGACTTAGAAATTAGAGATATTTATATAGTTACAAATGTAATTTCAAAATCTTAATAAAGTACTAATATAATTGCTTATAGTTAAAAAAAAAAAAAAAAAAAAAAAAAAAAAAAAAAAAAAAAAAAATCTTAAAAAAAAAAAAATAATTTATACTTAAAAAAATTTTATAATTTTTAAAATTTTTTTTAATTT
>CAJVQA010004569.1:0-17377 GCA_910591915.1 Cetraspora pellucida
TAGTTGTACACTCTTTCCATGGTTGCCCCCTGTAGTTGTAATGCAACTATTAGCTGAATGTACTATTAATAAAATCCTGGGTCACAAGTACTCACCTTAATATTTAAAAAAAAAAAAACTTAATACAGATTAAAGCCAATTTATAATTTTTTTTCAAAAATAAGACTCAGACTATAAACAAAATTATTAACTAATTTTATCTAATTTATCTGTAATCTAAATCTACTAAAATAGTTAAAACTCATCTAGATTTGATAATATAGAATATTATTAGTAGAAATATTATAGTTTATCTATTCAGATAACTATTTGAATAGTTTTTTGTTAGCTTTCTCTTGTGGTGAACAAATGTAGACATTATAAAAGTCTTCTATATGTTATTGGTCAAAAAGACTACAAGTACAACTATAGATATATGATATTTTGGTTTGTGGTATTAGTTTAAATATATTATTAAAGTTTGTTAATTAGTTACAAGATAGTTAGTTTAAAATATTTTTTGTTATTTTTATTTTAATAGTTTAATACAATATGGTTTTCAAATTTGGTTGTATATATTTTGAAATAATTAAATAAGAAATTTTATTATAATATTAATTGCTAACTAGTTACTAATAGTATATTTTTGTATAGTATTAATTAGTATAGTTAAAGCAAAGTCTTGTATTGTTATATATATATTTGTTTGATTTCTGATAAGATTGTTAGAGAAAGACATAGATGGTTGATAAGTTTGTTATATAATTTTTTTTTTTTAAATATTAAGGTGAGTACTTGCAATTCAAAATTTTATTGATAATATATTTGGCTAATAGTTGCATTACAATCACAAAAGTCAACTATTAAAAGAGTATACAACTAGCTATTTGTACAACTTTAGTTATTATTTAATTTAAGTAGTTCGTCTAAAGGTTTTACACTAGTTGCCATATTTGAAACCTGTTTGTAGATCTCTATTTAACCACTTTAGTTTTTGTATCTACTTACTTACCTCTGCCTATCAATAATCCTAGCCAATATAGTAAAAATATGCTATAGTCACTAAGTTTTTAAAGAAGTTCTTTGAAAATTTTAACCTTGTACTAAACCTTTTAGAATCTTTTGTATTCTATTCTTATAGCTGACCTAGTATTACTATAGCTGAGACCAACACTGGCAGTCAGAATATACCATTAAACCACTATGTCTTTGTAGAGTTCACCCCAACCTTGATACTAACTTTACAACATATCCTTATTACTTTGGTATTCAATTTAAGTTTTACCAAGCTGCCATTCCAGATAACCCAGAAAGGTAGATCGAAACTATACACCTTTGGTTTACATGTTTGCTAGCATGTACTCTTTTTTGCTGAAATTCAGAAATTCTGATAGCCTAGTTAGTTCATCTAGTCCTGTCTTAAAGACTAGCACATTTGCTTAGTTTTACAAGTTCTAGCTCTATTTTATAAGTTTAGTCTTTACAGTAGCATAATTGAAAGTTCAGATTATCTCTTTTGTCATATAATTCTTGTAGTTGTATAATTGTTATATCTAATTGTAAATTATTAAAGAATTGTTGTATTGTTTTAATAATAGCAGAATTAAGTATATATGGGTGTAAACACGTTAGTTAGTATAACTAGTTGTTATATACATTGCAAGTGATGCAATATGAATTAGGATATATTGTGAATAAAGAGAATGAAAATAAGATAATGTTGATTTTGAAAGTTTTTTCATGACATAGTGTAAAGCTAGTATAAAATGCAGATCTTTTATAGTTGTTATTAAGAAAGCACTAGGTAGCATCTTAGTTAATTTGTATAGATAAAAGTATAATGTTTTTTATTTGATGTTAAAAAGACCATATTGCTATGTTATAAATATTACTAAAATTTTTAATTGTTTTGCATACAGGTTATTCTATAGAGTATTTGTTATAGTAAAAAAAGTATAATGAATTGTATATATAAGAGTGAGTTAGTAAAAATGCACCAAATTATGTAGATCATAATTTTGAGAAAATTATGTTTTAAGTTTTTATGTTATACAAAATTCTAGTCAGATAATTAACAGAAACAAACTAACTATTTTTAGAACCAATTATAATCAATTTTGTAAATCTATAAATTATATACTTAATATATTTAATATCTAATTACAATTCTTGGTTATTAAACTTTTATTTTCTAAATGCTAAGAATATCATATAAGAAACTTATATTCACTAAGTTGCTATAGTGATAATGAATAATCTTTTATTTTGATAATTATGAGTTATATAATCTATTATATACTACTAATAATACTATTGTATGCTATTTGAATTTTAGAAATAAGATGGTATTTTATATTAAAAATGAAGTAAATCTAAATAATTATAACTTTAAAAACTAATCTTTTAAAGCAATTAGTAAAATTTGAATGATATATTTTAAGGAATTGCATGCTATCTGTCTAATAATTTAAAAGATACACTATCTTTTTGTTAACTAAAATCTTAAAATAATTTGTAGATAGAAATTTTAGCTATAAAAAGTTTAAATATTCTAATAAATTTATTTAAGAATTCATAAGCATTTTTAACTTATTTAATTTTTAATATATATTTATTCTAATATTAATAGTGATGACTGATAAAAATATTGGCAACAAATTAAATAATACATTTGTGCTAAAACATTAAATAAAGGTTTATTTTATTATGAGCAAATATGAAATAATACTTGTTAATTTAACTATTAATATAAAGAAGCACTTGCAGATCTAAATAAATCATTAAAAATTAAACCTAATAATGTATATGCATTAAAAAGTTATAAAATAATTTATCAAATAATAAAGAATCACTTACAAATTTAAGTAAATCATTAATTTTAAAGCAAATTAAGTTAGAAAGAAATGATTAAGGTAAATGTAAAATAAAATTAGAAGGTGAATTGAAAGTAGAAGAATAAGTTGTTGATCTTGAAATACAGTAAGAAATCCAAATTTTATAATATATTTGTTAGTTAAAATAAAGTAAAAACTTAATAACAAGTATTATAACTATTTTTTTAAATAATAGATTTGAGACAATAGAAATAATTTCATTTGGCACTAGGCCTGATAGGGTTGAAAAAACTGATGATAAGTCTACTGTGTTGTGTGTGGTTATACAATATAGTTATCTAATTTGGTAATAAAGTTTAGTTATAGTTTCAGAAGTAGTATCAAGTATATTTGTATTTAAAGTATGTTGTAATGAACTGTTAATAAGGTTGTATAGCAGTTGGTCAGATGAACATATTATCTAATAAAGATGAGAACTGGTTTTATAGTATTGGTGACAAGTTGGTAGATATAAGTGATATTGTTTGTGTAGAATGTGTAAAATAGAAAGATCATCAAGTAGAATTTTAATTCTAAAGGATTTAAGAGCAAAAGATTGAAGCTATATGAAAAGTTGTGATTTTTTGATTATTTTTAATGTATAGCCAAGTGGCCTGCTAATTAATTTGGTTGAAGATTTTGTTCTACTTTTGAAACTAGTTTTGTGTAGTCTATAAAGCATGAATATGTGCATGACAAATTGTACATATACTGTAATAAATAAGTAATTCTAAAAAAAAAATTTTTAAAATTTAGAGTATAAGATAGGTTATAAATATTGTAAGGCATAAAAGTTAAATATTATAGGTTATAATGGCTTTATGCTAGTTGGTCAGCAAGATTGTTATATATATTGTCTTGATGTGCAGTTACTTTGTGAAAAATAATTTAAATTTTATATAAGTTAACAAAATTAATTAGTAAGTTTTATAATAAAAAGTATGATGTATGTATATAGGATAAAATTGTAGAAGAGTTTACAATGTTTTGGTATTTAGAAATTACAGATTGAGAGTTTGTATATATATTTATAATACTATTTCTAGAGGCAATAATAAGAGCAGATAAAATAGCAATAAGTTTAGCTTTAAATGAACAAGATCATAGTTTTGTTTAAGCTTGAAATGTATATAGTATAGAGTTATTAGAAATTTGGGCCCATTTAATATCTATAAAGCATTGTAAGATATCTAAATCAATAACAGAACTATTTGTATAAAAGTGAAGTTCTGATAAATTAGTATTATAGTTGGCTATTTGTTGAAGATTGTGTATAAGTAAACAAGATTCAAAAATTATAGAAATTAGTTAAGTAGCAATAGTAATATTTAAAAATCTGAAATTTGAGTAGAATGTTAAATTGCAATAGAGTATATAAAGTCAAGATAATTAGCATTAAAATTAAGAGTTTTGTTATAAGTGTTAACCCAAAAATTGAGTTAAAAGATTGGTAGAAATAGCAATTGTATATTTGTTAGCAATTGTTTAAAAGTTAAGAGAATAGCCTAGACATATATAAGATTAAATAGATGGAAGAAGATAAAGTCAAGTAAATTGTAATTCAATATTATATTGCTAGTGGGTAATAAGAATAGATCCAGATGCAAAAGGTTGCCTTTTGGCTTTGTCAGCAATGATTTAATTATCAAGTACTGTAATAAGTTATAGTTTTTTGCAAGATAAGAAGTGTCTAGTTGTATAACTATAATAGTTTGTATCAGGTAAGTGTAAGTGTTGGTAAAGTGTGTAATTATAAGAGTAATTTGTAACTTGGTCTTCTAAGTAAGTAAACAAAGTGACTGTTTGCCTTTTGGGATCTTGTAAATACAAGAAAAAATGTGTTTTCAGTTTAATAAACATGAGTTGTTAAATATAGTAAGTTGATCAAGATATAAAATACCATAATGCTTAAGTTGTTTTTTGAAAATTAAGTTTTTAGATGTTAGAAAAGCAAAGATTTTAATAAAATAGAACCTTGTTGTATAGTGTATAAAATGTTGTAAGTTAAGTTAGAAGTAAATGTAATATCAAGATGCTTAAAAAGTTGAATTATTTTAAAATTGGTAGTATGTTTATTTGGTCTATTAATAATAAGATTTTTATGAATTAAGATACTAGTAGATAACCAAAAATTATTTGAAAACTGTTGAAGCCAAAAATGTAAATGCTAATACTAAGAAGATCAGAAGAGTTAAGTCTTTTAGTATAATTTATAATATGGTATTAAAGTTAAATATCCTATATATTCTGAATATTATATAGTTAAGAGTAGAGTAGCATACTAGTAGAAATTGTATAAATAAATTTGGCTTTGCTTTTGACAAGTCCAATATAGTTAGTAAGAATTTTGTTACATTGTTCTAACTTAGAACAATGTTATAAATGTGATATTCAATTGTAGAAATAATAACTATATTGATAATATATTGTACATGTGTATTAGTGATTTTTTTAGTACTTATAATTTTTATAAGATGTGATAATTCAGCTGTAATAAGCTTAGTTTGTTTTGTTTGTTTGTTATTAAGTATAAACCAGCATTCTAAATACTTAAATAGTTTATTTGAAGGATAAAGGTTAAGTAAATGATTGTTATAAGTAATAGAACTATAATTAATTAGAGGGTTATTAGTTGTGAGTATTGATTTAGTAGGATTGATTTGTATGTTAGTCATGTTGTAAAAGGATTCTGCTATTAACAGGATTTGTAAAAGTTTTTGCTATAAAAATACAATTTATAGAGTATTATCCATATAGGCAAGAACAGAGCAGTAGAATTTGAATTTGTTAAATATTTGATTTTTAAGATTGGTTAGCCAAGAAACTTTAGTATATATCTATTAAAGTTATTGTAAATATATGAAATAAGTGGGTCATAATATATTCTTTATACAAATAGAGTAATAGTTTTTCTTTGGTTGATACTATTATGGACTGGATATGAAGAAGTAAAACCAAGATTTGTAATAACTTGATTTTGTCAATTAGTGAGTAGATTAATAATAGTATTAATAAAAGTAGAAAGAAGAGCAAGATGCTATAAGAAGTATTTAAGAAGTTCAAAATTAACTAAATCATAAGCTTTGCTCATATTCTAGAACAGAAGCCAAATTGGTTTTTAATTGCATGATGCATCTTCAGTAAAGTTATTTAGTATATGTATAGGTATTGTGATACTATTGTTAGGCAAAGCAATATAATTATATAATAAAAGAATTGAGTGTTGTAAGAATATTTTACTGATACTATTTGTAATAATCTTTGTGTAAATTTTGTGAATATGTTTGATAAAACTTATAGGATGAGTAAGGTTAAGATCTTCATCAAATGTGTTTTGCTTTGAAATAGAGTAAATTCTGCTATGTTTCTATTGTTTAGGTATTTGGTTTGAGTTAAAGCAGTGATTAAATAAGGCAGTTATGGCTTTAATGCAAGTGACATCTGCATGTTTAAGCATTTTATAACTAATATCTGTAGAACTACAGGCTTTTTTATTTGAAAGTTTTGCTATAATTTAAAGCAATTCTTCTTCTATGATAGAAGTAGTAAGAGAGTTATACTATTAGGTATTAATATGTCTTGTGGTTGATATTGTGTAGACCAAAAATTATTAAATAGGTATTGGTTAATTGGTCAATATGCTGTCTAGTTAAGAAAATAAAATTGTATATATTGTTTAATAAGATGTGATTCTGTAACTAGTTGATTAGATAGTTTAATATTTGAAAAGTAAATAGAAGTTTGTAATAATTAAGGATGTTGGTAATGGCTTGTTTAGGATGTGTATAGAGAGTTTCACATCTTTTTTCAGTAGCTTGTTAAATTTGTTATCAGAGTAATAGGGAGTTTTCAAGATGGCATGCATAATAAAGATATTTTCAAATATCTTATATATGCTAAATCTATTGTTTAAGTTCTAAATTTTGGTTAGAAGACAAGATTTGAAAATTGCAGTTAGATCTTGTATTTTATTTTAAATTCTAGAATTAATTGAATTAATATTTAAATCGTTATTTAGATTTTTAACAATTTTGATTAAGTGTTTAAGTTCTTTAAATAATAGATGAAATAAGATGTTTTAAAATAAGTACTTGTAATTATAGCTATGTTTGTGAGATTTTTTATTAAGTATTAAATGTATAGTAGAATAAATAATTGAGTATTCAATTTTATGCCAAGTAGTTTTTATAATTTTCTTAGTATTATGATCAAGTAAGGTGTTATATAAGTTAAGTTTTTGAAAAAGCAAATCAGAAAATTCTGTCTATTTTTCTGATAACATGGCTTTGTAATTGAAAATTCTGTAACTAATGTCAGTATAATAGCATGAAGGTTTGCTAAATGCATTAGTAAAAGACTATAAAGAAAGAAGAATAAAATGGTCACTTGATGTAAAGTTGCTACTATTATTAAGACTATATAAAAGAAAGAACTGTAAATTAAATAAATCAGTTTATATGTAGTCAATGTGACTTTAACTAATATTGTTTAACTATGTATAATGTTTGTTATTAACATGTACCCCAAGATTATACATGTTGATTTGATATAAGTAATTAGTTAGTTAGAATTTAGATAATAAGCTACAAATATTATTGTGTATATTAAAGTCATCAAGAATAATTAGATGAAGGTTAAGTTGGTAGGCTTGTTGAATCTATAAAATAACAGTTTCTTGCATTTTGTTATATCGGTGTATATTAGTAAAAAAGAAATAAACTGCTATAATATAGAGTTTAATTTTATTTTTAAAAAAGAAGTCTAAAGCTATTGTTCTTCTAGCATGTATTTTGCAATTATGTATATGTAGTTAAAAGTAGTTACAGATCATAATAGCAGTACCTTCTGCAGAATTTTCAGAGTTTGCCCAAAAATAGGTAAACAGATTATTGTTATAAAAATGAAAATTAGTAGTATTGGTAATTTTTGTTTCAATAATATAGGCAATATCAATGTTATTATAAAAATAGTTGTTTTGCTATATTTCTTTTTTGGTTATTGTATTGAATCTTCAAACATTATATGTTGCAATGTTTAAATAGAAGTCTTGCAGATTTTGTATAAGTATAGGAATTTGAAATAAATATAATAGTAAGGTTAAAAGTGGTAATAAGAAAATAGAAGAAAATAAAGGTTGTTGTAGTAATATTGAAAATATAGAAGGTAGTGAGTTTGGTGTTAATATTGAAGTATATTGATTTCTTAAGTTAAGAGAGTTATCTTCTGTTGTATATTATTTTAATAAAATAGTTAAATAATGCCAAATAGCTTAAAGTGATAAAATAAAGTAATTAGATAAAGGTTTAGGTTCTGATAGAAAGTAGACATGGGCTTTACTGTAATTATTTTTAATAGAAATAGTTAAGATATAACTACAAGCATTGCTTAATAAATAATCAAAACTATAAATATATTGTAAGAAAGATATAATTGTTTGTAGATGTGAAAGTAGTGAAAGAGGATTATAGGCTAGAAATTTATTGTAGCATGTATGAAATTGTATAGAGCCAAAGTGTTCATTGGCAATAACAGTATTATTATGACCAAATAGAACAGTTTTTACTAGTTGTGTATAAGTGTAATTTAAAGCATTATTTTCAAAAACAGGGTTAGTATATTGTGTGTTATTAAGTATTAGAGAATATTTTAAAAGAATAAGTATTAATGAATAGAATCTATAGCCAGATCAATATAAGATGAAGTGGTCAGATAAGAGTTCTGGTTCATTTGATAAGTGTATTAAACACTCACTGTAGTCTAGTTTAATTGATATTGCTGGTATAAAGTTGTAAAGATTAAGTAGTATGTAATTGTAAGGATGTATATATTCGAGAAAAGAATAAAGAGTTTGTAGATATGGAAGTAAAGGTAGGCCTTAATAGACTAACCATTTATTATAGCAAGAATCTGGATCGAGTAGTGTATTGTATGATGGGTCATGTAATGTTTTCTTAAAATATGATAATGCAATAGGGTTCAAAAAGGTAAAAAGTTTCTCTGTAGATTTGCTTACTATATGCTCAACTCTTACAGCTATAAAGAGTACCATAACCTGCTCTATGCATTGAGTCTGGCTATTATAAACTTGGTTCTCTATATAAATAAACTTTACAATCTGTCTATTTATATCATTCTTCTTTAAGAATGGCTTGCTAGGAGTAAAGAACATCATAATCTTAAAGGTGATAATTGCATTAATGTAATCTACAAAGAAATTTATTAAAAAAAAGTATTTGTAAAAAAGAGTGAACTTTTTAGATTTGTTGGTTCTTGAAAGTGTAAGTTGAATTTAGTTTGTAAAGTTTTTTCTGCCTCTGGATATTTCTTTTCTTAATAATATTTAACAATTTCTGAAAAGTTTATAGAAGTGTCACTGGTATCAAAATAAGTAATAATTCAAGCTAAGAAATTTGTATTAATAATTTTAGTTATAAAAAAGTCAATAGTTTGCTATTGACTAAGTTAGTTAAGATTATGATTTTTGCAGCTATATCTTAATAGCTTTTAAGACATTGGTAAAAGTAATAACTTTTTTATTTAGGATTTGGCTTAGTTGAATTATTTAAACAAATAAATTCTTTGACTTTTGTGACAAAGTTATCAAGAAGTTGTATAAATATTTGTTTTTTAAAGATAGCTTCATATTTACTATTAATGTGAAAAATTGAGAAGTTAATCATAAATTGTTTTTAAATTTTACTTTCTGTTTTGAAGTATTCTAAGTAGGATTTGTTAATTGTTTCTTTGAAAAGACTATTGTAGTTATATAAATATTAATAGTCTAGATGGTTAGTGTTAGGTAATTTCTTTTGCTTTTTCATTTGCTTTAAGTTTAGTTTTATCAAGATGTATGCAATTAAGATTAGTGCAAATATAAATATAATAGTTAGTATATCAAATAGATTTATTACATTATTCTTGAAGGTTATAAGGTTTTGTAAAGAGAATTTCATTAAAAAGAAGTTCTTTAAAATGTTTAATAAATTGTTATTAAAATTAGAATCTTAATACATTTTTGACTTTAGTTTCATTATGAGATTCAGTAAATTGCCAGTTATATAAAAAAAAAAAATTTTTAAACTATTTATTAAAATAATCTAAAGAGTTGTTAAGAGATAGAATATTGTATTTTTTAAGAAAAAAAGTTTTGGGAATATTAAAAAGAAGGTAAATATTAAATCTGTTGCTATTTTAATTGTTAGATATTTGTTTTCTTTATTTGTTTCTGTTACAGATGAGCTAACAATAAACCTTTTGAGTCTTAGTTTGATGTTTTCTGCAAATTTTATATAGTTAATAGCTTGGTAATTGTCAGAAAGATACAAATATATTCAGCCAAGATTAATACAGAATTGTAGTCAATTTTGGATTTTATAAGAAGAAACATAACAGGAGATGTGAAGATTTCAAGATAATTAAGTTTAGTAAATAAAATAGTGATAAATTTGAGAATAAGTTTTTTAAGACTTTCTTCAAGAACATCAAAAAAAATTGTAGTTTCTTGGTTAATTTTAGAATAAGATTTAAAGATAATATTAAAGAGAAATTTAGATCTAACTCTAGCCATTTGACAAATAATATAATAAAAGCTAGCTGTAAGAGTTTTTTTGTTTTTAGTATCAGGTTTAATATCTTTTCCTAGATAAAAGTCAAAAAGATGTTGTTTAAGAAAATTGAACAAATCTTGAAATAATTAAGTTTGTAATTTAGCATTGGTTTCTATTTTAGTTGTAATAGAGAAGTTACTTAATTAGTCAAATATTGAATTGACTTTAGTTTTAGTATTAGAAAGTGGAAGTTGGTTTGTTAAGGTTGTTGCTGCTTCTGTTGTTATTGTTGTTGTTATTGTTAATATTGTTATTGTTGTTGATATTGTTGTTGTTTTTTAGTTGTTGTAGTGTTATCAATATCTATATCTTTATTTTCATTGTTTTGGTTATTGTTAAGTAGTGTAAGAGAATTAAGTTGAAAGGTAAGTGGGTTTTGAGTTTGTTGTTTAGTACTTGGATTTTGAAATTGTTGTTTAGTAAGTATTTGTCAAAGTCTATTAGCAAATAAGGTAGTATTGTTAGAAGATTTTTGTTAAGCTTTTTTAGAAAAATCTTGTTAAGAATTAAGTTGGTTTTTGATACAAGATTTGTGATATAGTTTGTTATTAAAAAGCAAGGCATTATTTGCTAAATAGTGTTTGTTGTTAGTTAGTTTATAGGTAATAGATTGATTATAAATAGAGCTGATATGTTAATGTATAGATGGTGAAGAAGATAAGATAGAAGATAGTAAAATAAATTCTGTAAAATTTGCAATAGTATTTGCAAATGATTTTCTATCCTTTGATTTTTTTGTAGTTTGTTCAGTTAAGTTTTATTCATAAATTAAGTTTTTTTATGAGATAAAGTTAGTATAAAACTTGTTACAGAAATAAGTAATTATACTGCTAGTTGTAAAAGCTTTAAAGTAATGACAACATTTACTATTGCCTCTAAGCTTGATGTTAAAACAGTTGTTAGGTTCTTTGCTAGTAGAGATTAGATAAGAAGTTAATGAAGTTTCTTTATAAACTTTAATGCCAAAACTTTTAGAAAAGTTTTTATAAAACTAGTTAAGATTAATAGAATCAGGGTCAATAGTTATAAGAGTTGGCATACTGTAATTTTATATTGCTTAAAATTATTTGAAAAACTTCTGTTTTTTGAGATAATTATATTACTACAGGAGTAATATATATTTTGTAAAAATGTTATTGTGGCTTATATGGCTAATGCAGCTTGAATGATCTTATTTAACAACTAAAATTAAATTATATAAAAGGTTTTTAGAACTAAGTTTTTTAGAATAATTTTTTCTGTTTTGTAATTTCTAGTTTAGTTAAAAGAAATCTGAAAAGTGCAGGATTGTTAGAAAAGGTAATTGGATATTTAAGAAAATTTAATAGGTATCAAAAAAGTGAAATTTTCAAGGCACTTCTGCAAATGTTCCTAAATTGCTTATGAAAAAACTTGCAAAAACAAGTTTTAGGTTTTGTCTTTTTAATGATAACTTGATAAGTTTCTATCTGTTATAAATAAATATATATCAAAAAATGTTTGTTTTAATAAGCTAAGTAAATAACTAATAATAAGCAAGATATATCTAATTAATAAAATTTTAAGAAAATAAGTAAAAACTAAAAAAATGCTTTTTGTAACTTTTCTTAATGGTTAGATATTGTTAAAGCTTAAAACTTGGCTACCTAGAAGCAGAAATATGTGCTAAACAACTTTACTTAAGAGTACAAGTAAGGTTAATATAGTAAAATAAGCAGTAATAGTTAAATGTTTTTAGCAAAAATTTGGTATAAGTGATTTGCAGAAAGAGTTGCTATTTTTTTTTAATTTTTATTATTTTTTATTATGCATCTATTCATATTATATATGATTTTAAAATTTAATTCTTATTGTATTGTTAACCATATAATCAAATACAAAATTTTTATTTTTAAAATTTATTAGATAATTTATTTAATAAAATTCTCTTTTACTTAGTTTTATCTAGAGATGTTAAAAAGTCTATCCTAATCTAGTTCTGAACTAGTTAGAAACTAGTTTATAACTCTGGTCTAATTATAGTAATCTGATATATAATGCAAATAATTTTAAAACTTTATAATACTTAATATTTTAAATAACTAATAGAGAACAATTGTTATTAAATTAAATAAGCAATTCAAATTAGTAACATTATAGCCTAGTGTAATTATGATATAATTATTCAAACAATTAAATAATGTTATATATTCTTCTAATTTTATGATAATAATAATAACTAACATTATTTGTTTACTATATCAGCATATTTTTGATAATAAATAAATACTTTTGTTCATTCTTTTATATACTAATTTCTATCATAATTATAAATTAAGAGATTATTAAATTAAGCAGAAAAATTCAGACTAACAACTTTATAATCTAAATTAATTATGCTACTATCTTATTCAAATAATTATTGATTAAAAAATATAAAAAAATTGAAATAAAGACCATTGACAATTTTAAAATATTTACTAATTTTGATTTAAAAAAATCTGAGTACAGTAATAATATTATTAATCACCTAATTAGTGATAAAATACCTATTTAAATTGCAATCATTTAAAAAGTATTATTTATGATTTATGTTATATTAAATTATATTTAATATATCAAAAATAATACTTATATAATTGACTGAACTAGTTTCAAACTGTTTTTGAACTGTTTTCAAAAGTTCAATATAGAGCTGGTCTCTGTAAACTACTTAATATTCTTAGTCTTATTACTAAAAAATCTTATAAGTATAAAAAACAATTGATCAATGCATTTAATATAATTTAAGTTATTCAAATCTATAGATATTTATTGCTACTAAAGCTTGGATTTGTTATCTATTTTCTTATTAAATTTAATAGATATTTGATGAATTTTACTAATAAATTTAGTGTTCAATAAATAACAGATCTAAGCTTTAATTATTATAGTATTGTTTCTTAATTATTTAGCAAGTAAGTATAAAGATTGTTATATTTAAGATAAGCTATATCAATATGAATAACATCAAATAGAGAATTATAAAGTATGATATTTATTTATATAATGTTTATTATATATTCTTGAAGTATGTCTACAGATTAAGATAAGTGAATTTTTGATAATATTACTTATATAAGCACTATTAGCATATTGATTATATCTATTATATTTTACAACATATATAGACAAATAACTTTTAAATAAAAAGTATTCTGTAATAAATAGCATGCCTTTATATAGCTACTTTTATTTAATTTAAACTATAGTTAAAATTTAAAGTTTAAATAAATTAATCTTTAACAGAATGATCAGTTATCTTTAAATCCAAATAGCACTAATAATATTGTAATAGCCATTTAACTAAACTTTATAAAAAATTTCTTTATATTGTTTTGCAAACATATAAAATTAAATTAAAAAAACATTTTACTAAGTTTAGTTAAATAGCTATTATAATATTATTAGTACTAGGGGTGTAATAATCTAGTGAAGTAGTTAGATTGTCAACCTCCAAGTAGCAGATCTAAAGTTCAAATTTCATAGATGACAAATTTTGAAAAATAGATTTATGTTATAGTAACTGTCTCTGTTAATCAGTTAAATTAATATATTTGTAACCTTTAGTTGCACTATCTTGAATGGAAGCTTAGAGCATTTATGTTAAGTATAATATTACACTCATATAGAAAAATGTTAATAACTAGTATTGCATAAAACTTTGGTACAAACCAATAATAAGACCACCAAGTACAGAAAGCAAAAGAACTAAAAAGTCAGAAATTTACTTGGAAATTTCAAATAAGAAAGTAGCACAAAACTTTCAATAATGCTGTCAAACTGATAGAAGTTTATAAAACACTCTCAAAGGGATAAATAAATAAACCAGATAATAAGATATATAAAGAAGCACATAACCAACCAGGCTGCCAGAATCACTAAAAGAAAAGAATACTAAGATATATTATACTGGGTTATCTGAATTGAAAGTCTGAAAAGTTTTGTTAGTTCTGAATAGTAATTAGTAAAGAACAATAAAGAGAACATTAGAAAGATGAGTATCAGAGTTTTGAGTGAACCTTACAAGAATAAAAGTAGTTTAATAGTTAGTCCTAACTGCAAGTAATAGTTTAGACCAAAGTGATACTAAATAAGCTGTAAGTATAAGATACAGAATATACTAGTAGGTTTAGTATAATATTAAAAATAACTTAATGACCATAACATATCTTTACTGGTTTACTGAAGTTATTGGTAAGATGTAGTAAATATTGGATCAAAATGTTTAAATAGAGTTCTATAGATAAGTTCTAAGTATAGCAACTAGTATAGAATCTTTAGGCAGACTACTTAAATTAGACAATAACTAAAAGTTATACAAGTGACTAGTTGTACACTCTTTTCATAATTGCTTCTGCACTGTTATATTAACAAATACTAGCCAACTGATACTACTAATAAAATCTTGGATCATATATACTCACCTTAATATTTAAAAAAAAAATCATTAGTACTATTTTGCTAGAAATAGCTAAACACTCTGATTTTTGAATATTCTTTAGTTTTGTAGTAAACAATTTTTATAAAACTAATAATGATATAATTACTAATAATTATTATAGTGTAACTTATAGTAACTGCATTATTTGTCATATAAATCTTGCTGTATATATGTAAAATATAATACAAAATATACCTTTTAATTTATGCTTCTTAATTTATACTAGGTATGTTTTAAGATTATTGTTATAGTATTTTGTAAAAGAACTGAGTATAAATCAATAATTTATACTTATATTATAGATAAATATTGTATATAAAAATATATTTATTTCTTTCAAAATATTTTCTAAATAATATACCTTTTGCTATAAATTAAAAATTTATTATGTAGAATGTAAAAATATCTAGATATTTTGAATTACAGTTTACAGTATTATGAGTTTTGTAAGTTTTAGTTCTATTTTTAGATATTTATTAAAAATCTATTTTTAGTTTTTGGTGCATTTTTACTAACACAGTTAATAATATTATACAAAATATATAATTATATAATATAATTATATGATTTGATCATCAATCTGAACCTCATCAATAATATTACACAAGCATACAATTATGTGACTTAATTGGCAATCTGAACCTAAAATCAATTCAAAATTAACATTGTAAGATTTAATATAATAAAGTTTTGTAACTTAATTATCTTAAATAAATATTAAATAAACTAATATTCTTTATTATATAAAAAATATTCTTTATAGTAAAATATATCTATTTATTACAAAAACTTAATTTTGAAAAAAAACTAAATTTGGTATATTTTTTTTATTTTTTTTATAATTAAAGTCTCTATCTTGAAAGATGTAATATTTTTATTCAAGTATATTAGAACACAGCATGCCACTAGGAGCTTACCTTATATTGAAGGTTACAACTAACTACATGTGCACTTTTGGTGCCTAATTTAAGTAGTCTGCTTATACATTGCTATATAAGTTTTATACTAGTTGCTATCCTGCAAGCCAACTAGAGGTCTTGCCTATTTAAACTCTCTGCATATGCAATTCTCTTTGTATTACAGAAACATCTTAAGGCTATATCCATTCAAGTTCTCAATGCTGATCATTATCCTTAAAACTACTTTATCCTTGACAGAAAACTTACTAGAGCCTTTATATCTTACATATATAAATCTAGTTTTATACAATACATTATAGTTACTTAACACTTGTAGTTACAAAGATTACCTGTTTAACTACTATATTATACTATTTCTACCCTTATAAAGTTTATTAGAACTCTAGTACCTATCTTTCTAACATCTTCTTTATCATCCTTTACTAGCTGCAACTTAGAATCAGCAGTCTCTTCCAGACTACCAATCTAGATGGCCTATATAATATAGTTTTGTATTCTTTTTCTTTGGCAAATCTGGCAGCCTGGTTAGTTATGTGCTCTTTTACACATATTTGGCATCTGGTTTAATCTTCAGTTCCTATGAAGGTGTTTCGTGGCCTTCAATCAGTTCAATGATATCATCAAAAGTTTAAACTATCTCTTTACTTGAAAATTTCCAAGTAGATTTTTATTATTTTAGTTCTTTAATCTTCTATGCCTAGTAGTTTTATTGTAGGTTTGCACTGAAGTCTTATGCAATACTGGTTATACATTCTTCTATATATATATAATGTTATACTTTGCATAAATGCTCTGAGCTCTCAATGTCAGTAGGATCTAACTTGGTATACCTGGGTTACAGACATATAAGACCAACCGATTGACAGAAAACAGTTACTATAATGCAGATATAATTTCCAAATTTCATCATAGATAGAATTTGAACCTTAAATCTGCCATTTGGAGGATGACAACCCAACCACTATACTGGAATCATCATCCTCAAATTTGGTATATTTCTACTAACTTACTCCTATATTGTTATATATAAAACTAAGTATATGTAATTAGTTGTAGTTTTTAACTAGTTTGTTAACTATGTTATTAAGTATATTATTACTATATGCAAATACTTTATAAAGCTTAATTTAAATTTGATATGCAGTAATAAAATTAAATAATATATACTATATTGGCTAGTAGTTATAAGAATATTGTCTGTTAGATATAGATAATAATTGTATAAATTTGTTGTATTTAGAGATTATAAACTATGAGTTAATCTACAAAAATGATCATAACTCTTGAAGCACTAAACAGAATCCAATGAAACTATCACTATTCAAATCAGCTTACTGAGACAGTTCTAATAAGATATAGATCATCTATTTCTGATCACAAGATCACAAAATCAAATCCAATAACCAAATTAATAAGAAAGCTGCAATCTGATTGGTTGAAAGATGACTGCACAAAATATCATACATATAATATATATAATATTTATGCATTTTGGAGCATCTATATTTTATATTATATCTAGTTTATATATATTATTTAGTTTATTTATTTTATTTA
>CAJVQA010004570.1:0-17375 GCA_910591915.1 Cetraspora pellucida
CAGTACAATTTTCTCGATGGGTTTAGAATATAGGAACTTAATATTTTCAGGGTATATGTAAAATGATGAGCTGAACATGTTTACTTAAGAGCCCAGGACAGGTTGTCTTAGTAAAATAAATAGTTATAAGTATTTTTAGACAGACGAATTTTTTAGTTAATTTTCGTGCAATGGATTTGCAGAAAGAGCTTTTTTATCATTTAAGTATGTTAACACAAATATGATGTAGAAATTAATAGCAATGTTACCCAAATCATCTGCAATAAGGAGACTCAGGTAGTAATAAAGTGATACAAAAGAAATAATAAATTAAAAGTATTATATAAATATTATAAAAAAATTTTAACTGTAATGTAATAAGAATAATACACATAACGGTTCTATATAAAATGGTCAGATATCTTAGACTTCCATCATTACTATCTTACATGATTATTATTAACATGACAATTATTACTAATGTTAACAATTAAAATTATAGATATACAGTTCAATTCTATTGATGTATCTCTCTATCTATACAGAGAAATACATTTATACCTCAACTATAAATGCTTTAAGATACTAGAATATTAAATACAGTGTAATTTGATAACTTTTAAGATTTCAAAAAATCTTATACTTAAACTCTACTTCTTATTATTAGATCATTATTAAACGATGGCTTATTTGGATAAATTAGATTTAAAAATTATTAAAATAAATAATAGTTAATAATGATCTCTTTAAGGATTGGACCTAGATAAAAATTGCTTCTATATGGTTACCCAAGATGTATAATAAACTACTTGAATAATCTAGATAATTTAATAACACCTGAGTAGAGATTTTCTCATGAGTTCAATCTCTAAATCTCCTTAACAAGTTGTTTTGGCAAACCAGAAAATTACAATAAATTAAATTATCTAATGAGTATTATTTTAAAACTGGTTCTTTAAAAATAAAATACATTTCAACAATAGGTGCTTGAAATAACATGCATCTCAGACTATAATCAGTAGATCTATAATATCACAATAATTAAGTTCAGAAATTTGGTTTGTTGTTTTGAAAAAATACTTTTGCATCCTCAAAATAACTTGTAAGTTCTTAAAAATAGTATGTTGCTATATTATTTCATGAGTTGAGTAATTTTAAAATTTAATAAATGTCTGTTAGGACTATTTATAGTAGGTTTGGGGTAGTGTAGTATACTAGTAGAAGACTATAGGTTGTTTTGTAACTGTTAGAGTCTAATTTAAGTTGCATTACTGAGAAGATCAGAATTATTAATTTATTGAAGATAGTTAAAGATGTGGTATTGAAGTTGAATATTCCAGATATTATGTATATTGTATAGGAATAGATTAAGCATTGTACTGTTTAATATAAATCTAAAAAGATGAGATTTATGTTTAGCTATAGTAAGATATTTGAATAAAATTTGGTTTCATACATTGCAAAGAAGAATTATGTTATAAAGTCTGTATTCTAAAGTTGGAATAATAACTGTGTTGATAATAAAAGCAATTTGTTTGTCAGTAATTTTCTTTGTATTGGCTATATTAATGAGACTAAAGGCCTCTTTTTTTATCAGTTTGATGGTTTAAGAGTATTTGTTGTTAAGTATAAACCAATATCCAAGAAACTTGAATAGTTGGTTTTTAGGAATAGAGTAAATTAGTAATCTGGAGAACCACAAAGAAGAGGTAGAAGAATTTGTAGCTAAAATAGACTTAGTTGAATTAATTTGGATATTAGCTATATGGTAAAAAAAAATAGCAGTTTTGGTTATTAGGTTAAGTTTATTTTTGAATTTTGCAATCCAAAGAGTGTCATCTATGTAGACTAGAACTGATACAAATGTTTTTAAGCATTAAGTTTGAAGTGAGTATAAGTTGGTTTTTTAGGATATAGATAAAGAGTATTCTAAAAATTGTGATGCTATTCTATTGATTAAGGAGTCATAATAGATTCTTCAAAATAAGGAAATTATAGTTTCTTTTTGGTTTATACCATTTTTAATTAAATAAAGATCAGTAAGTCCAAGATTAAATATAACATGGTTTTGGTGATCAGTGAGAAAATTAATGAATATATTAATAAGGGGTTGAGACATTAATATATATTCAAGAGACTTAGTAAAAAAATCAAAGTTTACAAAGTCATATGCTTTGTTCATATCCTGAGACAAAAACCAAAGTTGTTTGTTATTGTAACTGGCATCTTTAATAATATTATTAAGTATATATATAGAAATAGAGGTACTATTGCCAGATAGGATGATGTAGTTATAGGAAAATAAGATAGGATATTGAATAAATATTAAATTAAGATGATTAGTAAAAAGTTTGGTATATAATTTTTTAATAAGTTCAACTAGTCTAATAGGTCTTGTATTTGAAAAACTAATTGAACTCTTTCTGCTAATCTGCAATACCAAAATCAGCAGTAAACAAAGTATAAACAAATCTTAAAGTCAAAACTAAGAAACAATGTTAACATTTCCAAGAACAAGAATTTAGTATTCAAAAAGACATATACTTAAATAGAACCAAATCTTTATTAACTTGAATGTTCAGTTCTTTTTACAGTTTTTAGAAAATTTTTAACAAAGTTTTGCACAAATTGTGAAAAATTGTCTTGCCTCTAAAAAGCAAAAGCATACAACATATAATCAGTAAACAACAACAGACAAATAAACAAACACATCTTATTTTAGAAAGGGCAATAGCTACATAACAACAACAAACAAAAGATTACATATTAAATCAGATAAGAAAACAGGCTTAGGATAAGTATTAGACAAACAAGAGCCAATCAAATTAGTTATAATAAATAAGATGAAAAAGTTATACAATCAAGGAATGTTATATTGCATTAGCAAATTAGATGCCAGAATTTAAGATTTATAAATAATGAGATATAACAAAAGAACTAAGAACAACAATGCCTAACATTTCAGATGATAGTGAGCATATAGCCAAAAGTCTAGCAATAGTAAAACTTGACAAAATTATAGCAATAGATTTACTAATTTATGAACAAATACTAAGTTTATTAAGACAAAAAGAGGGTAGAATTTCAAATGACACCCTAATCAAAGAATAGGCAACTAAAGTCAAAAACTTATGAAAACTCAAAAATAGTAAACTATATAACAAATATAAATAATAAACAAATACAAGAAGAAACAAACAAGATGGAGGATATAAAGAAAAAAAGCAAAATAGTAAGGTCTTAGGAGATAATTACAAGAAAATGGTGACAAGAAGAAAAGCAACAATCAGAAAAAAAAGACTCAAGACCTTATAAATCAGCTGAACTAACTAAAAACAGTATACTTATAGTGAAAAAAAACTAGTTAGATATAGAAATAACAAACCAAATTCTAGTAACAACTCTTTTCAAAATAACTATAAAAGAAAATATAAATAAAACAATGTTTAAAAATAAAAAGTTCAAGGAAGATCAAGAAATTTCTTTAGAGAATATACTCAAAGATAATAAAAGAATATATGAAAAGAAAGCTTAAAAAGAAATCAAAGAGCAAAAAGAAAAAGAAGAAGAAAGCATTATAGCTTTAAAAAATCAAATCTTAGCAATACCATTAGAGGATAGCTTGTGGTCACCAAAAAATAGAGTATATAATTAAAAAAATTCATTTAGAGCAAATATTTCAGTATACAATCTATCAGGTGATAACAAAATTAAAAGAGTAAATTATCTAAAATGGATGCTAAAAGACAACAAACATATTAAATCGATTAGAGAAAAATTCAAAAGAGGAAACAACTAGATAGTAATTAATTTTGATTGTGAATTCAGTAGAAATGCAGAAATTGAGAAAGTTAAAAAGAAAGAAGGTGATTGGCTAGTTATAATTCTAGATGAAGAAGTAAAGGATTTTGCAGAAGTAGATCGATTATAAACAATCCAAAAAGCATAAGAAAGAAGTTAAACAGACAAGTTCAGACAAAATAAAAGAGGAAACTATAAATAAAGAAGAAGAAGAAACTGCAAAAAAACAAAAAATTCTAACAATATGAGATTTACCTTCAGATGTCAATGAAAAAGAAATAAGATACATGTGCAGAAGGTTTCAGAATCTATATATAATATGAGTGAAGAAAACATAATATAAGGCATTAGCAGTAATCAAAGTGAGTGTTAAAGAAAAAAGAAATGTGCCCTAGTTCTTACTCTTAGAAAACAACAAACTCACAAGAATAACTAAAAGAGATGAAGACTATAACCAAAAAAATAGACAGTGCCAATTTACAGCAAGACTGTTAGATATTTTTAAAAGAGCTTCAGAGGCCTTACTTTTACAGTGTTTACAAAACAAAGGAGCAAAGCTCTATATAATCTAGCAAACAGAAATGAAAACCAAAAAAAGTTTGCAATAATAATATTTGCAAATTCTGAAGAAATGGATTTAGCTTAAACCAAACCAATATAATATAACAACCATTGAGTAATTTGAAAAAACTATTAGAAAAAAGATTCAAAAAGAAATGAAGTATCAAGAGAAAGAATTGAACAGTATCAGAGTTAAGAAACCAAAGACAAATAATCTTAGAGTCAAAAGAAACAATATAATAAATAACAAAAAATAATAATATAAGCAGAGAACAGGTTTTGAAAAATCAAACAAAGTATTTAACAGATAATATAGCAGAAAAAGAAAGTTCAGAGAAAAGGAAAAACAAATCCAAAATCCAAACTAAAGAAAGAGCTTTAAATACAGAAGACATTCTAATTAAAATTTTGAATAAACTGAAAAAATTAAAAAAAGTAAGAGAAACAATAATAGAGGGTCTTGCAAATTACTCCTAAAACTTGCTACAGTTGAACTAAAGAGACCAGATGTAGAGATAAACTTCTTTTTGCAGGATCAGAGGCACAAACAGAAGGCAATATAAACAAAAGCTCTACAAACTGGTAATAGTAGTAAAAAAGCTAAAAAGAAGAGAAAAAGCATAATAGAAAATAAGAAAAAAACATTCATAAAAAAAATTTATACTAGGGACAGTATAGAATTAAATTTGATGACATACAACATTAATGGTCTAAAAAGTAATAATCAAAAGATGAAGGCATTATATATGTGGGCATTAGACAACAATATTGATATAGTAGAGCTTGCAAAAACAAACATTACAGCAAAAAAAGAAAATTTTTTAACAAAAGACTGCATTGAGTATAAAAGTTTTTGGGCAAATATGAATCCAAGCAAGAAAAAAGGTTCAGATATAGGGTTTCTAATTAGCAAACAATAGTAAAAACACTTAGAACAAGTGGATAGAATAAGTAAATATATGATTTTGGCTAATTTTATATTTAAACAAGCAAAAATCTTAGTTATCATAATATATGCACCTTCTAACAACAAAGAAGAAAGATTAATTATACAAAAAACACTAGTAGAAAAATATATAAAATATAAAGCAAGAATTTAATTAGTAGTAATGGGTAACCTAAATTGCATAGTAGACACAGAACTGGATAAATTACAGAAGTCTAAGCAAAAATCTAAAAAGCAAAATCTGCTAATTAAATGGTTAGCAAGACAGGAGTTTCAAGACACTTATAAAACAATCAATCTGAAGAAGAAAAAGTTCTCATGGTTAGGCAGAACAAGTAATAAGAATTGATTACATATGGGTTACAAAAGGGCTTGGTAATGGGCTATTAGATGCAGAAATCCAAGAAATGGATATTTGGACAAACAGTAATCATAGTGCAATTGTAGCAAAAATAGACTTAAATCATCTTATTGCAATATATAGAAAAGCAGAAATAAAAAAGAAAAACTATCAAAAAATAGTACTACTATTTAACAAAGCAACAAAAGAAAATTAGGACAACTATAGAAATAAACATGAAGCATAATTTAAAAAAAAAATTACATTACTAAAACTACAGCAGGTCTCAGTAAATAGTTTGTCTAACAAGAAAGATACAAGACTAGACAAGTAGTAAGACATTATAAGTAATGTAATTTGTGTGGCAACAAAAAAAACATTGCCCAAAAGATGAGTTTTAAATACAATTGCAAACAAAAAAAAAGGGGCAAGAGAGTCAAAGCTAGAAAAAACACTTACACAATTAGGAAGATAAATTAGTCTAGGTAGAAAGAATGTTGAAATAGAATAGTTAAAAAAGAATATAGAAGAGCTTAATGAGGAAATTAAATATATCAATCAGCAGCACAATGTATATATCGAAAAAGCACAAAAACAATGGTCCAAAGAACTAATATCTGATTTTATAGGCTGGTGACAAATTCTTCATGCAAGGTGAGCATGTGAAATCCAAAGGCTCAAAAGAAAAGAAACTAAAGAAAACATTAAAAGAAGATGTACAAAAATAAATAGGAAACAAAGAAAAATGCTAGCAAGTCTTTTAGACAAACTATATAGCAAAATTCAAATTGATAGGCTGCTTAAAGAAAAAGAAAAAGATAATTCAAGACAATTAATTACAAAGCTACTAAAGGTATTAAAGAGATGCAAGAGCATTACTAAAATCAATTCAGACCTAGGCAAGTCAAATATGAAATATTTGAAAAAAATTGGAAAAAAATCTACAAACCAAAGAAAACAATTTAAGCAGACTGGTACAATAAAGTAAATCAGAATATTTCAAAAGACGAATAGATAGAAATGCTAGCAGAACTAAAAAAGGACACAGCTCTAGGAATATTGAAAATTACATATACATTAATACAAGCAGCAAGATCCAAAGTTCAAGATCTATTTAGAATATTTGCAAAAATATGCATTAAAACAGGAAAAGTGCTAGCAAAGTAGAAAGTCTTACAAATATATCCAATACTAAAAGAAACAGACTGGCAGTACAATTTAAGCAATGTAAGGCCAATTGCATTACTTAAAACTTTTCACAAGTGCATGACAAAAGTCTTAACTAAAAGATTGACAAGCATGTTCTACAAAAAAAGTATCTTGGAAGGTCCAAATTTCACAGGCCTACTAGGAAACTTAACAGAAAAGCCTGTTCATATTATGAATATGATAATAGAAGATGCAAAAGATAACAATAAGGAGCTCTGGTTGGTCTTCTAAGACATAAAAAAGGCATTTGATTTAGTATTACTCACAATATTAAAACTGGTAATAGAAAGAATTAAACTACCAAAAACAACAACTAAGCTAATTTTAAATTTGTTTACAAATAGAGAATCAAAAGTCATCCCATATTGAGGATATACAGAGATATTCCAAATCCAGAATAGAATAGAACAAGATGAGGTCCTGTCACTTTTTGTATAAAGAATATTTTATAATTTGCTATTAGAGTGAGTACAAAAAAATACTAGTCTAGAATATACAGTATCAGTAAGATTACTATATAACCAAAAACTTAATTATACAACAGAAATAAAATAGAAACAAGCTACAATAGTATTTGCAAATAATACAATCTGAATAGCAGAAAGCAAAGACCAGATAAAACAAACAATCAAAATCGCAGAAGAGTTCTTCAAATTCAATGATATACAAATAAATAGAAAAAAATCCAAATTATTAATTATAAACTCAAAAAAAACTAAAAAAAACAAAAGAATCAAACTCAACAATGAATAGTTATATAAATAAGACAAGAGTAAAATAACAAGTTTTCAGGAATTTGGCTAAACAATAGACTAAAAGAAACAATAATAAAAGCAAAAGCAAAAAAATTAATATGATCAATTGTAGAAGGATTAAGAAGAAAAAAAATGGCCATTGCACAAGTAGTATATATAAACAATATATGCATAGTACCAAAGCTTAATTATATGTTGCAAATAACTAAGCTTTCAAAAAAGATGATAGACAATATACAAAGTTCAATTCTGAGATTAGCAAAAAATAAGTTAAAGATAGCAAGAACAGTTGGAACTAGCAGTCAGAGAATATGTCACACAGACCAATTTTATATAATAATGTTACACAAAAATTATACACCTTACTTTTCATTCGTTATAAGAATACTTATAAAGCTTTCTAAATATTTGATCTTTATATATTAATAAAACTTATTCTACAAGTTTTGTTACATTTATATATGCTATTTTATTTTTTATTTTTATTTTACTTTTTGATATATTATACGACAAAGTAGAGTATAATTTTTAGCTTTATTGTTCACATTATTTTTTAAAAAACAAGTTATTTTTTTTTTTGATTTAATATACTATTACGAATAGAGAGCTATAAGGTTACTTAGAAACACAAAGTAGAATTTATTAATAAATTTTTCTAATACAACAGATCAAAAAATTTTACTATATTTTTATATGTTAGAAATTCATTCAATATAAGAATTAATAAGATTGGGTAAGTTTTAAAGTTTAATCTTTTATAGCTAATAAATATTTTTTAGCTGAAACATTAACTAAATCTTTGGTTCGTCTTTCTTTTGCAATTTCTTTTTTAGTTTTGTAAATTTCTTCATTCAAAATATTATATAATCGAACAAGACTGTTTCTGTAAAAATTAAACATTCGAATATAACTATTTTGGTTTATTTCTTGTGCATGTTTAAAAAGATAATGCTGAGTAGGATCAGGATAACCGAATGCAGTAGTAAAATCTTCAATAAGCTGCCATAAAGTTTCAGTATATTGATTAACTGCACGATCTTCTGTACTAACTACGTTGTCTTTTACAAATTCATTGTAGAGTAACATCATTCTTTCATGCTCATCTTGAATTGCCATTATTCATTGTTTTAAGATGGCTGGATCTGATAAACCAGAAGTTAAGTTTTGCTTAACAAACTTAACACCATATTGTTCCAAGGCTTCATCAAAAGCTAAGTAGTAGTTTTCTTTAGTAATGTTTATTGAAGCAATATGCTTGAAGAGTTCATGTTGTTGTGAGTTGTATAATACTGATTCTAAAAAGGTTACTACTGACAATGTATAAATATTTTTACTAGTAGCAGGAAATAGTGGTGCAAATACCACCAAACTTTCTAATTGCATATTCGCATTACCCAAATGAATGCCTATACAATGAGCTTTCCAATATCCAGCTAAATGGTAATATAATAACCATACTTTTAAAATATTGTTATTTCCTCTAAAAATAGTTTTTACATCAAATGATATATTATTATTTTTTAAATAGAGGTAAATTGCGATTTCTACAGTCATGTGTATCAATTTTAACACTCTGCAAGTTGAACAATAGTCTATATTTTGCTCTAGCTTATCAAGAAATTTGACACCAAGTTTTGTTGCTATACTATAAAGACTATATCCACTAAATGCAGAAATCAAAGCACTGCACATGGCTTTTGAAGTATGCCATTGTCCAAGAATAAATCTACAGATTAAATTATTATTTTTATATGATTTAGTTCATGTAAAAATAGCCGCATCACATGCTAAGTCAATCATGTTTTGTTTAAGATCTTTTAGATACATATTAATTGACTTAAATACTGCATCATTGCTATTAGGTGCTGGTTCAGGTTCTAATATAATAACATTTGGTGGCTTTATTCAACATTCTGGCTCAATAATAGTGAATATTTTATTATTAATTTTTTTAATTCCAAAATTTTTTTTTATACTTATTTAGTAGTTGTTCTATTATTTGATCGAATTTATCATCCCAATTGGATGTAAATTCTGACTGACCAAATAGATTTTCTCGAAGATTTGGGTTTTCTTGAGTAAGAGACGATAAACTAAACAGAAGTTCAAATTGAAATACCATCCTTAGAGTAGCATGTGCAGACTGCCTTGTGACATCATAAATATTCCCATATTTAAAAACAATATTTTTGAAATCGATATTATCAATCACAGCAACATTCCATACATTCGGGCCTTTTATTAACCTTGTTAAAGGATTAGATTTACTTCTTATACGATCTTTTTCTAGGTTTGTTTCATGCTTCTATGTATGTAATATTATATATACTGCATGCAATATTGCTTGCAAAGAAGAGATTAATTTAGGCTTTTTATATAAAGAAGCCATAGTATAGGTAAGCCATATTTTCTATGAACGAAATGCTATTGTTAGAATAATAGATGCAAGAAATGATTAATCCTTTTTCTAGCACCTGTATTAAATTCGGATTTTTTTTTCACGTTGTTTGTTTTTCCTTGTTCTTACTTTATATTTTTGCATTTTAATAGATTCGATCAATCCATCAAAAAAACTAGTTAGAGCTGAAGGAAAACTATTATAATATTCATCTAATGATGATGGATTTTCTAACTTAATTCGATTTTTTTCAATATCTTTGCATGAATTATATAAGAAATTTCCTAATATTTTTTCAAATTGTTAATACTCTTCTGCTTTTATAAAATTTTTATCAGTAGGCAAATAACTGTCAAACTTATTAATTTTCATAGCAATTTTTACAAGCAACGGACTAGGTGAATGAAACTCTTTATTTATCAAAAATGATGAATGTGATTTTGGGATTTCTAACAATTTCATCATATGCTGCAATATTTCTTTTTTATTCTCATTTTGAGAATATGAGAGATTTAATAGCCAATTTGAAAAAAGCCTTAAAACAAGATTAGTATCTTCTATATGTAATTCGTTATCGACACATGTTTGAGGATTTCTTCCAGATCCTAGATGTTTATAAAGATGCCCACTATGATTTTCAAAACATTTTGTACAAATATATCTAACATGTCTGTCATTAGTAATAAACATTGAACTAATATTTTGAATTTTTTAAAATACAGAACACAATTTTAAACCAAGACATGTACTTGAATATCTCTCCTGCATATATTCCAACAATGTTCTATACAATCTCTATCTCTGCTAAAGAATTTTTTATATTTGTTACATAATAAACATTTTTTTGTATGAATTACACTTTTACTAAAATGTCTTAATGCTTTAGTTTAGATGAATGAAGTTGTTTGTGGTCAAAGTTAAAATGGCTAGAACAAACTCCAAACTCAGTTAAATCTAAAGATTCATCGGAAGTCAACTCGATTTCCCATGTTCTAACTAATTGAGATAATGATATAAGACTAGTTGTTAAATTGCAATGCCTGATTACTTCATTTGTATTATCAACAATAACACAAGGTAATTGTTTTTTTGTTCTAATTTCTGGAATTTCATCATAACCTATATCACCATCATTATCATCAGATAATGTATTTTCAGTATCATTATCTTCATCTTGCACTATTTGATCTTCTACTAAACTCCTTGCTTTCATTGCAGCCAAAAAATCATGAGTAAACATGAATTCCCAGTCATTTAGATCAGTACTCCAACTTTCTTCTTCTGGATTTTCATATGTAGAAAAATAATCATAATAGTCATCTATTAGGATCAATTACAGAATTAAATTTTTACTAAAAAACTGATTATATTATGTGTTTTATAGATAATTGCTTTATTTTTTATAGATAGTCATGTAGATATTTATTAACCGAATGAAGTCTGAAGTCAAGGCTAAGTCAAAATCAAAATTTATATATACATGTTTTGAAGACTAATATATACAATAGATATTTGTAATTGATTAGTATAAAAAGTCTATACAGCATGAGAACATAAAGTTATTCATATGTGATTTTTGGCAATACTAGGGCGGTTATGTAATAAACACAATGTGATATTCCTAGATATTCAAAGATCTCTACAAAAAAAAAAATGTAGCTTATATTATAGTTAAAGCTCTGAAGATAATTCGTGGCTGGCAATATAATTAGTTATTACTAAAAAAGCTTCACTATTGGGATTGAGTTTTAATTATAAAGTAAGCTATGTTTTTTTGTAAATGATGCTAGAGCCGTTATTGAAATATTTCAATGCTCTTATTACTAATCAGTTTATGCAGAAAAGGTTCCTTTAAAATGAGTTAAACAATAACTACCTGAAATGTTTAGTACTGCTCTTTATTTCTTAAACATTTTTTCATCAATATTTATTTACGTTATGCTATTTAATTATTTTATACTTTTTCAAAAACATGCTCATTATGATTTTATTACAGTCAGAGGTACCAAAAATTTAATTGCAATTAAATTATTACACAATTGCAATTAATTAAATTGTTACAGAAAACAATTGCAAAACAATTAATTGTAAAATAATTGCAATTAATTGCAATTTTTACATAATAATTATAATGTTAAATTTTTTTAATGTCAAAGATCAGCAAGTTATTATATTTACAAGCTGCAACAAAAATTGCAATTAATTGAAAAAATGTAACTGCACCATTAATCAATTAATTGAGATCAAATAATTGCAATTAATTGCCTTTACAATCAATTATTCAGTAGCTATAATGACAGTTTCATTATAATTACGATTTTATTATGATTTCAATATTTTTTTATTATTTTATACAACAAATCTTTTTACATATTTATTTGTATACATTAAATCATACAATAATAAAAAAATAAAATAAAAGTAAATTCCAAGTAAAATATTAAAAAAAAATGAAGATATAATGTTACAACATATTTTGTCGAATTTGTTGATAAAATGCTGTAGCATAAATAAGTTAATATTATTGGACTACGTGGACTATATTATCTTTACATATTAAAGTGTCTTTTCAAAAAAAATTGAGTGTCACTAAAGAAAAACCTCGATCTGGAAATAGGTCATTTGCTAGAAAAATCACTGTTTGGCACTTGATTTCAAATGGTGATTTTCCTAGCAAATGACCCAAATTATAGTATATTACTCTTCCATATTAAGTGCTTTTTCAAAAAAAATTGAGTGTCACCAAAGAAAAACCTCATTCTGGAAATGGGTCATTTGCTAGGAAAATCACTGTTTGGCACTTGATTTCAAATAATGATTTTTCTAGCAGATGACCCAAATTATAGTTTATTATTCAGTGAACTTAGCTCTTAAAAAATTATCAGCAATTTATTAGTGATAACAGTCTTATAGTACAAAAAGAAATAAATATTAATATGATAATAAAAACACATTATACCAAAATAACTAGTAGACTGTTATCACTGACGAGTTACTGATGATTTTTCAAGGGCTAAGTTCGCCAAATAATAAACTATGATTTTCAGATCGAGGTTTCCCCTTGGCAGCACTCATATGATAGAATGTAAAATACTCGGAAGATATATTTTGTCTATAGAATATATTGTATCTTGGGTACTATCGTCCACACTTTACAATAAAAATAATTATTATATTCACTAAATAAATCAAGTTAACAGTTAAATAAAAAGAAATTAAATAAGAATTAGTTCACAATAAACATGAATAAAAAAAATTTTTGAACTTTTAAATACTTAATAAAGAATCATTATGCTTGTCAGCTAAATTAAGAACTAGTTAACAAATTAGCACAAATAAGAAACTAATAAGAAATGTCGATTTATTTTAAATTCTTTAATTAATAAATAATCACTGTACTTACTAGCAGTCTGTCAACTAAATCAGCACAAAAAAATTTTAATTATACGAATAGATCATTGATTGATAATAGAGGAGAATAAGAAGTGACCAGTCAACTAAATAAGAATGAACAAGAAAATTACTTTAAGCATCAAACCAATTTTGAATAAAAGACTTAGTGAAAATTTTCTGTTAGCTAAATTAGAACGAGTAAAAAAAAAATTTTAATAAAACAAAATTACGACTAATAGTAGAATTCTTTCATAATGCTTATTATAAACCCGCAAGACTTCGCTGATTAAGCAAACCCAAAGCTTCAATACAACCATACTGAAGTATAGCCTTGGTAGAGTTGTCCAAAACTAACTTTAACTTTTATAATGTGAATTGGCTATTGCGATTTGGAGATTTTTCATGTCTTGTTGCAAACAAGATCCTGAAATCTATTACAGTATTACAAATGATAAATCTTGCGAAAGTTTTGAAAAAAAATTATTATTTAGCAAAGTGTCAAATTGAAGTTAACATTCTTACCGAAAATTGGCTAAGAGATTCTCAAGTTCTTGCTATAAAAAGATTTCGAAATGCTAACAAATTTGAGCCTGGCATTATTTTCTATTTATATATAAATCAATTTTCAAACTTATACTGTTGATAGAGCAAAACCTGCAGAACAGCGTTATATAAGGAACAATTTTAATATCTTTTATGCATCATATAGGTCGATTAAAAACAAATAAAATTTTTTTAAAATTTTCATAGTAAATTTTCAAAAAATTGATCTACATTTTATTATGATTTGGCACTCACATATATGAACATGTGACATATTCCCTAACTGCTAGTGTAATATTATACAGAAATCTAGACAACTGCAACTTACTATGGAATCAATTACTAATAAAACAAATTACAAGCTTATACAACTATTTAAACTCATCAGACCTAGAAAAAATGTTAACCAGAATTTGAATAAACCAAGAGTTAGAATTTATAGAAGCATCAGAAAATAATTGGTATAAAAATTTATTGAACATATGCAACAAGTTTTGAAAAAACAATTTAGTATATCAAGTAATATTAAAAGCAAAAGACATGTAAATAACATTTAGATTTAATAATTTAAAGAACAGTTGTGAGCAAAATAAGCAGAAAATAGTAGATATACTTAAGGAAAAGTTTACAGTACAAGCAGCAACAGTTTTAAAAAAACTAAACATTTTTTATACAGAACAGTTGATTAACAAAACTGATGACCAAATAATTACATAGTAGCAACTCAAAGTTCTAAGAAAAGGCTCAAGTAAAGAAAAAGTAGCTAAATGGTTTAAAATAATAGAAAAAGAAATAATTGAGAATATCAAAACAAGAAAAGTAAAGCCAATTTTCAATATACAAACACCAAACATAAATGTCTTGAAGATTAGTTTAGCAAAACTATTTGAAGATAAAAGAAGAAAAGACTGAGTCATACTAAAATATCCAAAAGAGAAAGAAAGTAAAAATCTTATAATTAGAAAAACCCTTATAAATGAATACAAAAAGATTCTTACAAAGTATTGGAATGTAGAGCAAAAGAAAAGTAACCCAAGGCCAATACTTAAAAAATGTAAAAGTTGCAAGATAAATAAAGAAAAAGAGCTAAATAAATGCAAAAAATAGAATAACAAATCAGAGGTGTCAAAAGTCTTGATAAACCTAGTAAAAAAAAGAGCTAAAAATTAAAAATTAAAAATCAAGAAAGAAATGATTAATATAAAAAAAAATCGTAAATATGAAAAATCAATAATAAAAAAGAGTCAAGTCAAAAAGATAATATGCCTCACACAAGAAGAAAAGCTAATCTAAAAACAAAATATAAGCAATGAGTTAAAAGAAGAACTAAATAGCAAATTATATAAAAACCAAATAGAAAACTACACAAATTTGTCTTTTTATACAGATGGTTCTTTCAAAAAATCTAGTTTGAGAGAAAAATTAGAGGAACAAAATGAGTGTTGGTTGGATGCAAATAGACAAGAAAGAAAAAGTAAAAATTGATGAAAGCTATTTCAGAGTACAAAATTGGCTATCATCAACCAAGCCAAAACTGTTAGTGATTTGAAAAGTTTTTTTAATCATATCCAAAAATAGTAAAATCAAAATATATACAAATAGCATAATAGCAATAGCAGGAATAAATAGAGGACTAAAAATTAAGTTCAACAAACAATGGCTTAAAGAAAAGAACTATGATATAAAAAGAAGTATAATAGAGATTATAAATCTCAAAAAGTTACAACTAGAATTAGTTAAAGTTAAAGGTCATAGTGATAATAGATAGAATAATTTAGCAGATAGTTTGACAAAATTAGGTAGTAGCTTAGAAAATAGAAATAGAATAGTTAAAGAAATACTACAAAATGGAAATGTTTCATTATATTAGAAAGATAATGAGTAGAAGGTTCAACAAAACAATTTCTGAAAGATGTTCTTAATCTTAAAATAGGTGTAGAATAAAGATTTTCATCAGTTATAAAGAAGCTAGAACCAAACAATAAGACAGAAAAGCACAATTGGCTACCTTTATAGAAGAAAATTAAAGATTAAAGTGAAGTAAAATATACAAGTATGAAAAAAATAAGCAAATTGGACACTAATCAAGTGCTTGAGTGAAAAATTACCTTTACTAAAGATACTAGCAGAGTGATGTTTAGATTTTTATACAAGCTCATGTTGTATTCTATGCAATGAAAGAAAAGAGAAAGACTAAGAGCATTTAGCAATATGTAGCAATCATGAAAAAGGTTGGCAAAATATAGAAGAAACCTCAACCAACCTAGTATAGTCAGCACTAATAGAAGAATTACAAAAGAACTTAGATAAAAAAAAACTCAAAGAAATTATATGAATAAAAACCAGAAAGGAAAAGAAAAAGAGTAGATATAAAATAATTAAAGAATTAATTCATGAAAAAGCTACAAAAATAATTTAAGAACTGATGCAAACACTGACAAAAGCAAAAGATTTTTTGCAAACATTAATAAACACAACATGGAATAGTTTTTATAAAAATATATAAAAGAAACAATATAAAGCAGTTGTTGTTTAGAAGAAAGAACTAGGAATAGGTTTAAAGGAAAAGAGAAAATACAGAAAACAACTATTTGCAAAAACAAGTACACCAAAAGAAACAAAAGTAGCAAAGTTAAACAAACAAACTCTAGCTCAAAAGGAAGAGAAGATAAAGAATAAAGAGGAGAATAGTAATAGAATACAAGAGTTATGGCTAGAGTTAGTTAGAAATTTTGTTAATAATAATGTAAGACTCTTTTTTTATAGCCTCAAAGGCTAGTTTAGTATAGCTCTTATATCTGGATAATTTCCTAACTAGTGCAGCAGACTACCTCTGGGCACTTTTGAAGTAGCCAGAAAATGTCAAACCAAAATTTAAGCATAACTGTATATACTAAATATATATTAAATACTTAATAAAGGTAAACAGCAAGGCTGCCAAAGTTTAAAAAAAAAATAAATAAAAATAGGTCTTGTATTAAATAAGTTTCTATTGAAGATAGGTTTTTTTGATATTGGAAAGATATGACCTTCTTTTTATTGCTTAGATATATAGCTGGTTTAAATGCATTAGTTAAAAAGAGCAATTATTGTTTGAAAAAAGGCAAGGCCAGTCTGTTTTAGCATTTTATAACTAATTCCAAATAAACCCATGTCTTATTGTTAGGTAGCTGATTAAAAATTATAAAAATTTCATTTGTTAAAAATTTAGCTAGAGCTGAATTGTAATAGTCTAATCTAGTTGTAGTTTTAAGTTAGTATTCCTCTAACCAGTTAGAGTTAAATTTATGAGTATCAATAGGCCTATAAGTAGTCTACACAGATCAAACGAATGAATAAAGGGTGAATAATAGGTAAATAATAGAAAAAAAATCTGCCATTATTCTATCCTATATCTGCCAAATAATGGCAGCATAACAGCAGCATAACAGCAGAATAACAGTAAAATAA
>CAJVQA010004571.1:0-17375 GCA_910591915.1 Cetraspora pellucida
ATGTAACAACTATGATTTACTTAATAAACTTTTGAGTTTTTGCAGAAAGAGAAAAATTACAAAGTTTAGTTATATCCTAGTAATAAAAGCCTTTAAGGATATAAAACTGGGCCGCCTATATGTAAAATTTTGTTAAGAACAATTTTACTTAGACAGCCAAAGTAGATTTACTTAATAAAAAACCGAGAAAAGAGTAATTTTGTTTAGAGAAGATTTGGTACAAGTGATCGTCGAGAAGAGTTAATGATTTGCCTTTTTTTTTTACTATATTTTCTTTTATTCTTCTAATATTTTTTCTAATTTAGTACTTTTTTTCTTGAATTGCTTTTTGTAATATTTTGCTATATTTGTTTTAATTTTTTCTGGCTTTATTACTAAATATGTTTTTTCTATTTGTTTAACAGATTTATCTAAAACTATTTTTTTGTAAGATATATTAAAAGACTAACTATCATTCTTTCTTAATTAGCTTTAATTATATTGTATTTTTTATCTATATTCTCTTCTATTTGTCTTTTTTGTATATATTTTTTCTTTTTTTTGTTTTTTTTTTGCAGTAATTTTTGCCAACCTTTTATATTTTTTATTCAGGCATTTGACTATTGCTTTTGTAATTTTAATAACTTTACACTTATTTTTTGCTTAGTGTTTTAACTTGTTCATTTGTCTTGTTTCTTTCTTCTTCTGCTACTTCTTTTTGTTTTTGTATATCTAATTAATTTTTATAGTTCTATAATATCTTTTTTTTAGCACTGTTTTTTTAGATTACTTTTTCTATTTGTTATTGTATTGTATATCTTTTTTTTGGTATATGTTTACTTGCTACTATAATAATTGCTTCTTTTATTATATTTCATATATTATTTATTTTATTTATTCATTTTCTTTCATTTTGTTCTTTTAAAATATTCTTTATTACTTCTTTTACTTTATGTTATTTTCATAATTCTTGTATATAATTTTTTTAGTTTTCTGTTTTTACTTAATCATACAAATATAATATTCTTGTTTGCCTTTTTTTTTGGTTTTGCTTTGCTATTTTTTGCTATTATATGTCTAATTTATATTTTTACTATTATTATCTTATGATCACTTTTTGTAATCTTTTTTACTTCTTCAATCTTTGCTTTTTGCAAACCTAAAACTAGATCATTTTATATTCTATATAATTTATTTTTGTTACAAATTTTTTATTAGACTATTGTATTTTTGATTTGTCAGATGCATACTTCTGTATGTTTTACAAAAGTCTTGCTTTTTTATCTAATTAAAGATTGGTAATCTTTTAAAACTTGCTGTTTGTGAATTTTGTCTATTTAGTATATTTTTCAATATATAATTAAAATCATCTATGATAATAATCTGTGTTTATTTCTTTCTTTTTATGATTATTTTTATAATTTTTTATTGAATGCTTTTTTCAGTTTCTTTATTGTTTAAAGGTATATAAATTCTTATTACAACTAACTTCATTTGTTTGAAATATAATGTAATCTTAATTATATATTTACTTATTCTCTTAATTGCACTTATATGTTTTTTCTATAGTTCTTTTATTAAACTACCTATATCTGATTCTTTTTTTTTTATCTTCTACTGTACTTATTCAGTATTTTGTATATTTTTTGTTTGTAATATACATTAAAAACTTTCTTTCTTTTTCAGTAAGATTTGCTTCTGTAATTCCCAATATTGTAATTTCTTTTTCTTCTGTTTAGCTAAACAAATTTTTAAGTTTTCAATCTTTAGTCTTTAGTTTATTAGTTATAATATGCTATTTTAATTTTTTTTCATTTTTCTTTTAACTCTTTATGCTTAATTTATATGTTTTATATATATATATTTTTTTTTGCTTTTCTCTTCTCTTAGATCAGAAGACACTTTTATTTTTTTACTTAACTTTTTTTTTGCTTTACAAAAAATTATTAATCTTTTTAGTTGCATTTATAACTTTAATTGCAACATTTTTAGAAGCAATTAGTCAAGCTATTTCTCGTATTTAGTTACATTTCTTTTATTCTGTCTAGTCTGTTCAAAATTTGGCATAAGACATCTTTTATTTGTACTACTTCAATTTGACCTTGCAGGCCTAATTTGATTGTTTTTTTTTTAAGGTTTCTTTTTTTTTTTGTACTAGTATTTTTGTTTTTTAACCATTTTTTTATGTTTTGTATTTGAGGATTAAGACCTATTTTGATGTGTTTATTATTTGGTATTTATTGTTTTATATTTTTAATTTTTAATACATTTTGTCTTTTACTATTTATTTTTAATCTTTCTTGCTTTCTGCCTCTTAATTCTTTTCTTTTTTGCACTTTCTTTCTTCTAAAGTTTTTTTAACTTACTCAGTAATTATTATATCATATTAGTGTTTAAACTTTTTTTGCTACTTAAACACTTGCAAAAGTAATTATTATAAAATTTTTTTGATTACTATTTTTGTTATATAAGATATATAGTGTTTTTATTTTTTTATTTTTTAGATATCATAACAAGAGCACTTCTGAGACTTCTTTTGAAATATCTAGCAGTTTGGTCATATACTGTTCTTGTTTATATTTTTGGCAATAGTTTTTATTTTTTTTTATTATATATGCTAATTTATTATTGCCAAGTGTTAATACTTATGAAATATTTTCTTTTTTATTTAGGCTTGCTACTATTACTGCTAATGCTTTGTATAAAAATTTCTTGACTTATATTATGTTTGTATTTTTGAATTTTCTGCATATATATCTTATCTATTTTTTATTGATGTTTGGTAGCAAATCTTATATTGTTAACTATCTTTGCTTATGCTATTCTTTTTCTTCTTTTATTCATTTAAATTTTTTTTAAAGAGTTTTTTTTTATAAAGTTCTTTTTTATTTATTTATTTATTTATTTGATTCTTTTTATTATTCTTTTTGTTTTTTTTTGTATTTCTGTCTTGTCTGATATTATTCTAAACTACACTTTATATTTTTAATCTAAACAATTTGTTGTTTCTTTTTTTTCTTTTTTACAATTGAACTGTATTTTTATCTAATTGTTGCCTTTTATAAATATTACTTTTATATTTGTAATATGTTTGTTTATATTTAACATCCATTTGATCATACTAATTCTTTTTTCTTTTGTTCTGTCTAGAACATTGTATGATAAGATTCTTAGACTAGTTGGTGTTCTATTTTCATATAAACTGTTTTTTAGTACTTATATATTTTATTCTAGTAACACTTTTATTATTTCTTTATATATTTTTTCTTTAATTTCTTTTTTCTTTTAGAGTTGAGTTTTGTCTTGATACTTTTCTATTTATTTTTACTTCTTCAGTCTCTTGTGTTTGAATTATTCTTTTAAAGGTTTTTTTTGTAATTAAGTCTTCTATCTGTATTATAAGTTTTTTGTCTAATTTTTTTTATTTTTTATATTATTATTTGTTTATTTTTTTTGCTTAATCTTTCTATAGTTGATTTCTTAGATTCTGATATAGTTATTTTTCTTTGTTCAGTTAATGCTTCTTTATATTTCTTATACTTTTAATTTCTAAAAGGTTTGAACTTGTTTTATTAAGCTTCTCTGCTTACTTCTTTATATTGCTCAGATTACTTATATTAATTTTAATTATTATTTTATATATCTTTATTAGCATTATTGCTTCTATCAAGTTAGTTTTCTATAATGCCACTATTACAACATTTTAACATTGAACAAGTTGTCTATGTCTGCTAATTCTAATTCTAGATTTCTGCTATTCATTTGTTTTAATTTTATATTTGTTCTCTTTCTTACTAATTTTAATGCATTAACTTTTCTATTTGCATTTGTGTTATCATGTTGTTTGTTTTGTACTATTTTTTTATACTTTTATATTTACATGCTCAGTATAATATTTACATTATAATAAAATTTACTAAAAACTAGCAAGCTATAGTAATTTTAAATAGCATAAATACTGAATAAAAGATCTTTTATTTAAAAAAAAATAAAATAAATAAAAATAAGAAATAAATAAAAAATAAATAAAAAATAAATAAGAAATAAATTTTTAAAAATAAAATAGCCTCCTAGGCACTATAAGGTACAATAATAGAACCAATTTTTAAACTAAATCACTATCTAGTCTGTGCAGATTAAACATAACAAAATGTTTATTCTATACAAAAATCATTAGACTTTAAAACTTAGAAATATTATAAAATATAACTAAAAAAAAAAGTCTTAATAATCAGACCATTAACAGCTATATGTAGCCTTTAAATTTCAATAATATAAGCTAGTATTTGCTAAATAACTAATTAAAAAAACCAGTTTTTTACTTTATATTATTACAAGAAAAAGAAGAAAAATAAATAAATAAAAATAAAATATAAAGAAAAATAAGATAAAAAATAAAATAACAAATAGTTTTTATTAATAATAATAATAATATAAAATAGATAAAATAATATTTTATTAAAGAATAATTTAAGATACAAAAGCACTTTTATATAAGAAAAAACTTAAAATAAAATTATCTAAGAACTGTCTTTTTAGAAAAACAAAAAGCTATTCTTTTTATAGATTTTAATCAATAATTGACTGGTTTTAGAGCTATCATATATTGTAGCATTATCTTGGACCATATAGATGTCCAAAATGTAACAGAAATTAAGAAATTCCATGTGCATTTTACTAATAATGCTTGTGCACAAATAATAAACCAATACTGTATCTTTCTATTTTTACTAATGCTTGGTGCTCTATTGTGCAATAACTTACATATTAACTAAAAATAAAATAAATATTATTGTATAGCCTATATATTCATTTACAAAACTTTTTATGGTCATTTAGTATTTAGAAGCCTTCTTATAAGTGTTGTCCTAAGTAAAACTAAAAATAACTATAGTAGTATATAGAAAATATATAGTAATACTATAGTAAATATTGCATTATAATTAATAAATATTAATTAACTATAATTAAATTAATTGTTTCATTATTTTAAAGTGTTCTGGAACATCTAAAACATCTGGAACATAATTTGAATCTTTTGGCTAAAGCTCTTGTAATGTTAAACAACTATTATTTTAAATATCTAAACAACTATTAGCTAGAATAAAATACTATAAGAAATTTATTAATAAAATAAATATTAACCTATTAAATAAATGATTAGAACTAATAAAATAATATATAAACTATATAAAAATATTAAAAAAAATATAAAATATAATATAGAGCTAAAAATAAATATATAATAATATAAAAAAAAATAAATTTTATTACAATATGTTTGCTTTTTGTTTTGTTTATACTTATATATTTTTGTTTAGTTACTTTGCTACATGTGTTTTTGTTTACTTTTTTGCTTTTGTATAACCAATAGATCTGCAAAAACAGAATTAATATAACTTTATAATTTTTTAAAAAAATTTGTAATTTCATCAAAAAAAATTTTTTTTTTTTCTATTGTCTGCTAGTATACTGGTTTGCTTCTTGTTTTTTAATTTAGTTAACTGTATTTTATAAGCTTTTATTTTTTTTTTAGTATTCTAAATATTTATTTATATACTTTTATATTGTTTTGTAATTTTATTTTCTGTGAATTTTGGTTGAGAGATCTACAGCAGAGAGTTGTATTTGTTGAAAGAGACTAGTTTGAAATATTTTTTAATTTAAATAATTATTTAATCTAAATTAATTTAAATAATTTTTTATTTAAATAATTCTTTAATTTAAATAATTTTTGTTTTTTATTTTTTTTTTTATTAAAGTTTCTACTTTCAAAAATAGATTTTATTAAAGTTTATAAAATATAGATGCTTTTAAAAATTTTTTTATATAGAATATTATAGTTAGCTATATATATACTTTTAGTATCTAATTTAAGTAGTTTTCTTATATATTACTATATAAGTTTTATATTAGGTATCATACTTGTAAGCCAACTATAAATCTTGTCTATTTTTTTTTTTTTTTGCTAAGGCCATACTTGTGGTGATACTTTATTAACTTTATATTGAATTAGCTATTACAACTATTTTTACAGAGATGAGAGTACAGCTAGTCACGCGTGCAACTTTTGGTTGCCTATTTAAGTAGTCCACCCTAAGGTTCTACACTAGATGCCATACCTATAACCTACTAGAAGATTATTTATTTAAACTCTCTGATCATCTACTCTGTTATATTAGAATCCCCAAACTAACCCTCTGTATATACCTACCCAGTATACTGTCTGAGTAGTATGGTACCTACCCTTTTTGTACTGGTTCCCAGGCCATTACATATTTCAGAGTATGTTATCTGTCAGTAAGGCACAGGGGGCCTCTGTTGTTAACTATCTAACCACTTTTAGAACACTAACATGGGCTACCCTTACAGAGTTCACCCAGACCCTAGTACTGACTTTACAGCATATTCCTAGTACTTTTAGTATACCCCTGCTTTGAACTCAGACTTCCAATTCAGATAGTCTGGAAGAACTGTGATCTGTCCTTAGTATATTGAGGCTGGCCCAATATCCTTTTTCTCTAGTCTGAAATCTGGCAGCCTGGTTGGTGGTACCCCTTACCTGAGGTTCTTACCTGCCCAAATCCTTCATATTGATATCCATTTTCTAGGTCTAGCCTTTACAGTAGTACTGTCAAAGATCTGTGTTATCTCTCTGCTCAGAATTTTTAAGTAGGCTCTGGCTTCCTAGTTCTACAGATTTACATAGCCTGAGGACTTATTTTAGGTTTGCACTACCTGGTACCAGTTTGCATTCCTCTGTGTAACAGGTTACACAGATGCCCTAGACCTGCCAATTATGCTAGTGTGACTATAATTACAGATATCCTATTCCAACTGATTGACAGAATGCCATCGCTGTAATACTGTTTATATATTACATAGGTGATTATCCAAATTTTGCCGTCTGTGGGTTTTAAACTCACAACCTACCACTTGGAGGTATAACAACTTATCCACTTCACTAAGTTGCCATGCTCTGATCTTGTTTATTTAAATTCTCTATATATGCATTCTATTTTGTATCATAAAAATATCTTTAGAGTACTACCTTATCTAAATTTCTAATTCTTATTTATATTCTTAAAACTACTTTATTCTTAATAAAAGACTTATTAAAATCTATTATTATTTTTTTTTTTTTTTAAAGAGAGGTCTATTTTCTATCTTTTTTATTTATAGTCAATTATACATATATAAAATAAATACATGTGAAAAAACTATGTTATGAGAGATGGAGATAAGAGCTACTTTACTCTTGACCTATTTTTTGCTAGAATGGTCATTAAACTTCTAGTTTTTAAGAAGATGCATTAGAGAAGTTAGTCTGTTGTTTATGTATTTTATTAGTTTTCTTTCTATAAAAGATAGATCCAAAGGCTTAGTTTTGTTTAGTATTGGAGTTTATATTAGAGTTAGGGTTGGAAAAATTGAATCATAACTTGTCTTTCTAGAGACTAGCCAAATTGTTTTGTATATTTCTATAATAATGTTATGATGTATTAGTAGAGCGTATTTGTGCCTATAGCTATTTGTATCAAAAGGTGCTAAAGTGTCTCTAGTAATGAGTCCTAGTGGTATCTGTTTAGTTATATATATAGTAATAAATGCTTTGACAAAAGCATCTAAGTGCAAACATGATATTTCCAATTTTCGTAAAGTTTTATATACTGTTTGTCTAACTAAAGTTGAAAACTGTATGTAATTTTGGATGCAAGTTAATAGATGAACAATATCCTCAGAGGCACTGCGACATCTTGGGCATAAGTGGTTTAGATATTTTTTTTTATTTTTTCAATACAGTAGTAGATAAGTTGAAAGTTCTTCAGATAGTAGTTTAATCTTGAAATTTTTGATTGCTGAGAATGATAGGTCAGTGTTTAAAGCTAGTGGTTTTTCTCTATAAGAAATATATTTTAGTATAGAAGTCCAATCAATATTGTTTTGTGATGTATGCCAGCATAAAATCTGTTGTTGACAAAACCATGACAGCCAGTTTGTAATTTGATAAATATGGTTTAGAGTAGTTTTTAGCAGATATCTACATGGTTTGTTAAGAAGTCTTGGAACAAAATAGTTATATAGAAAATGTTGTGGTGCTGGGTCTAACAGAAAAATTATGCTTGTAGTTTCTTTGATTTTTATATTTTTATCCAGTATGATGTTGAGTTTCTGATTATATGAGAGTGCTTTTAGGACTAGAAGAAGGTATATATGCTGCTGCTTGTCAAGTACAGAGTAGTTATGAGACTTAGTAAAAGTTACCAAATTGATATATATAGTGAAGGTGGAATTGTCTGTACAAATGTTTACTTCTGTATATGAATTGACTATGGTAAAGATAAAGTTTAGTAAATTAAGCATTATGCTTATATGCGAAGGCCATTAATTGGTAAAGCAACCAAAACAGATGTTGGTATTTTGTATATAGCATTTTGCTATTATTTAAGAGTTGTTGTTTACTGTTTGTCAGTTGAAGGTTAAATAAATTGTTAATGTTTTTATAGTGAAGTTAGGTTCTGTTAATGTTTTTCAGAAGTCAATTGGAGAGTTTTCAAAAGAACATAAAGGTCTTTCTAGTATTGGGTTTATGTCTTGTGATTGCTTTTGAGTTATAGTTATTGATTTAACATGATTTAGTGCTCTTTTAAAATCTACAATGTCTAAGTGGATTTTCTTTTTGCAGTCAACTTGCAGGTTGTATAGTGATGTTGTTATGTTGAAGTAGCAATGCTTGGAGCAATATAATTGATTTCTTAGGTTACAGCCTGTGCATGCTGATATTGTATTATTTGGCTTTAAGATGTAGTGTCAAGCTTTGAGAACTTTGTTGTAAGAATTATATATCTTGCCAATAATAGAATTATCTATAATTATTCAGCCTTTCACTTTAGGATTCTATTGGGACAAGGTGTAAGGGTTTATATGTATGAATGTTGATAAAGGATTAATAGAGGCTGCTATTAAGTCTTGAACTATAAGAAACTAGTGTAGACAGCATCCTCTCAGTATCTTTTTAATGTTATAATGAAAATTATTCCATTCTAGGAGCTCTGAGTTGGTTGCATTTAGGAATTGTTCTATGCTGGTAATGTTATGATTCTTCAGCTTTTCTTTAAGATAAGAAGCTCTAGGATAATTTAACAGAATTTGGTTTATTGAGATTCCAGTAAAGGTTTTGAGGTAAGGCCAGTTGTTACTATTTCGTGAAGTCTGTAAATTTAAGGCATGAAGTGCGAGCACCATTTGGCTAGTTTATGTATTTAGTTGTGAAGCTGGAAAACTGGAAGTTGGATAAGAATAGAAGTATTAGTAAGAGCTAAGTCTTGTAATTGTTGTAGTTATAGCTTTAAGAAGGAGGAATCAATTATAATAGTTTAAGTTTTTTTGGAGTATTGTTACTAAGGAAGAAAGTTGAGCCTGAGCTAAGTTGCTTAAGACATAAATGTCTGGGTTAAATAGAAATAAGTTTGGAACTTCCTGAGCCAGCCTTGCTTTATGTTTAACTAAACTAGTGCAGATCTTGTTAAGTATGTTAATTTGAGTGTTGGAAAGAAATATGGAGTGCAACCTATAAAGCAAACATGAGAAGATAACACTATTTATTATATAGATTGCTTGTTTTTCTGTTATATGAGCAAATTGTAGCTTTTTTAGATTGATTGTTGCCTTAGCTATAATTTCTTTTTGAACAAGTATTTGTTTTTTGTTAGTAGAGAACTATGCTCCTAGATACTTAAATAGTGTTCTATTGGTGATTGTTGTTAATTGTTCATTTTCAAAAGTTATACTATTATCTGGGTTTTTTGAATTCATTGCTAGAATTGACTTAGTAGGATTGACTTTTATATTGGCAAAATTATAGAAAGAAGAAGCTATGTGAAGAATGTTGGTGAGAGAGGTTTTGTTAGATGCAATCCACAAGGAGTCATCTATATATGCTATTACTGAGGTATGAATTTCTTTTGGACAAATGGATAGGATTTCATATGAATTCTAAATATGAGAGGGTCATAATAGATCTTCCAAAAAAGTGATGAGATTGTTTCTTTCTGATCTACTCCATTTTTAACAGAGTAGGATTGAGTTAGTCCTAAACTAGTAATTATTTTGTTTGTATAATGATGAAGCAAATAGGATAGCAAATTGATTGCTTTGTTGGATATGTGTATTCTTTCAAGTAATTTGCATAGAGTTGGTATGTGAATTGAGTCAAAAGCTTTTGACATGTCCTAAAACAAGATCCAGATCTCTTTTTGATTTATAGTTGCATCTTCTAAGATGTAAGTAAGTTGGGAGATGGGTTGAAGTGTTGATTGATAAGAAAAAGCTGCAAAGTTATAAGAAGAAAGCACTTGGTTGCGAACTAGAATGTCTGTTAAATGATTTGTTAAAATTTTTGTAAAAATTTTTCTGGTGTAATCTATTAGAGTAATTGGGTGAATGGTATTTAGTTCATAGTTATATTGTTGTTTTTTAGGAATCAGCCAAATATTAGCATGTAACCATTGATTTGGAACTATTTTCTTGTGTTATGCAGCTATTGAAGATATTTAGTAAAACTGTAAGAGCTAATGATGGCAATTGCTGAAGAACTTCATTTGCAATTTCAGAGGATCCAGTTGCTTTCCCTTTAGGGGCTAGATTTATTGTTTGTATCAGTTCAATTATTGAAATAAGTAAAAGAAGAGTATTGTAAATATTTTTTCATATATACTGAAGTGGAGAGTAGAATGGCTTCCATTCTTCCTATAAAGATTGTTAGGAGGGTTATTTTTTATCCAGTTTTTGAAATGGGTGCATACAGTTTCTTTGATCTCCTTTTGATTAGTAATTACACTGTCAGATGTTATGACTTTTTCGTAGCTAATTGGTTTTGCTTGCCTTTGTAGGATGCTATTTAGCATTCAACTAGTATTGTCTTTAAAGTCAAAGTACTTGTGATTAATATAAAGCTTAATGTGCTCAGTTTGTTCCTGTTTTTTTTTGTAGTTGCATGCTTGCCAAATTGCATATTTATGTTGTTTAACTTGATTTATAATGTTGAGTTGTGAATAAGCAAATTCTTCTTGAGTAATAGGAGTAATACTAATTTCTGCTAAGGTGGCTGCTTTTGTTAAGTACTGATTGGCCTGGGCTATTGTGTCTGCTGCTCTATTTGATAGTTGTTGTAGGCATTTGTTAATATTTTTTAGAGCTAAATGGAGCTTTGTTGCCTTTAGTGACATTACAAAGAAAGGCTGTAAGGCTGTAAAGATGTAAGAAATATGTTTATTTATTGCTTCTTTTATTTTTGATGCCCAGTAGTTCCATGTTCTATTGATATCATCTTTATCCATGTTTAATGAAGAGGTTTCATAAGAATTGAATGCTATGTTTACTGTATTTGCAAATTTATTCTATGTATCTGTTGTAGTTTTTTCATATAAATATATTTTTCTTTTCTTCTTTTTGTTTCTGGAAGCTTTTGGCAAATAGAAATTAGTATACCATGTTGTGTTTAGTATATGATGGTCACTATTGGTAATATGAGTAGCATCAATTATTGTTGGTAGGTTGAAGGCTAAAAGTATATCTAAAGAAACCCAAAAATCGTCTATTTGATTAGTTGAATTAGGACCATGCCAAGTAGGTGTTTGTATATTATGAAAATCTAGTAAGCTAGTTAAATTGGTAGCATTTAGGTTAATGAAAATTGAAAGTTGTTTGTTTTTGTACTGATTTGCATTAAAGTCATCCAGGATAATCAAGTGCCAGTTTCAAAATCTGGCCTCTGCAACCTAGAAGCAAATTTGAGATTGTGTCTGTCTTAAAAATAAGAAATGGTTTGAAGGAAGATATGTTGAGATGTGAGATTTATTGTTATTTGGAAAAAAGAAGTTTATGCAAATTGCAGTACCAGGTAGAGTATTGATATTATAAATATAAGGCTGTAGTTGGTTGCAGACTAATAAAGCTGTTTTTAAGCTAGTTTCTTACTAATTTGAGTCATATAGTAAAAAGTTAGATGTAAATATCTTGTAAAAAGGATTGGTATATAATTTTGCTGCTAAGTCTTTTAGTTTAGTTTCATTTATAGAAATTATATATAGATTTGATTCTACACAATGTTCGATCTAGTTTTGCATTTTTAGTATATTGTTGATGCCTCTAATGTTGTGCATAGTTATGTTAATATTTTTGTTTAAATTTAGTTTAATTTTTTTTGTTTTATTCTCATTATTTGCTAAAAGCAGATTGTTTATATGATAGCTTGTACTTATTAGAGATCTATATTGTTATCTTCTTTCCTATCTAATATTTGTGTATATGTGGTTGTTGTTTGTTTTGGTAGATCAAAGATTTCAAAAGATGGTTCAGGTAAGTCTATGAGGTCAAAAATGTATTTTGGTAAAGAGTAATAGACAAAGTTTTGTCTAAAAGTTTCTATAACTAATTGAATATTGTGGTGTTTTCATACTAAAATGTGTATATTTGTAATTTGTTTTTGTTCAAGAGCCAACTAAAGTTGTTTTATTGTTGATAGTAGTTTGGGCAAAGTTGATCCAACCTCTAACTGTTTTCCTTTTCTTTTTATCTAAATCCAAGACTGAGGTATGGCATGAAAATAATAGTGCTTCTGTAAAGCTTTGACTGCTATACTTAGCTCTTTAGAGGTTAATATTGGTAAAGTTAAGTTGACCAAGATGATTAAATTGGCATCTTCAGGCAGATCTGGAAGATCTGTATAGTTGAAGTTGCAATAAGCTTGTGGTAATGGTGATGGAGTATTGTAGATTCATGAAACATGCTTAATAAAAGCATTTACTTCTTCTGTGCTCTGTAATAAAAATGTAAGGTTTGACATTTTTAAGTTTGTTGGATCTATAGGTAGCCGTCTTCAAGAAATAATATAGTCATTAGGTAGTCTAGTGAAAGAATAGTTCATGCGTAGTAATCTGATGTGTTCCTTAAAATCATCTTAACTTTCAGGTAAAAAAAGGAATCTCTCTTTTAGTCTAAATATCAAGTCTTGTGGAATAGAAGGCAAAGAGCTTTTTGGTGCTAGTAAATCAAAGTATTCAGCTGGGATTTGCTGAAAAATATAGTATTTTTGTAAGGTCTTTTTATAGTAAGCTAGCTTTTTCAGTTCAGCTCTGTTCACAATAGGAAAGAGATGTTGTTCTTCATTTCTTAAATCTTTATATGAAGCTAATAGATTTTCACGATTGTCTGCGATATAGTATCTAGTAGCTTATTGAAAGAGAATATTAAGTGCAGTGTTCTAACTGCTGGTGTAAGAACCTGGCAGCTTGTAATAGGTAGATCAAAAGGAATAGCTTGAAACAGATGGTCTGGGATGAGCTTTAGTGTATCAGACAAGAGAATTAGTAGTTCATTTATTAGTTCTGAGATTACTTTTCTTGTTGTTTTAAAATCTATTATATTTTATATATAGTTGATCTAATTTTACAATATACTGTAGTTATCTAATACTTGCAGTTCAAGAAATATCTGTTTAACCATTATATTATACTATTTTTATCTTTATAAAGTTTACTAAAACTCTAATATCTATATTTTTAACATCATTTTTATTATCTTCTAATAAGCAATATTTAGAATTACCAGATTTTAAACAAATTACAAATAACCTGGTATAGTATACTTCTGTATTCTTTTTCTTTAACAAATTTATTAGTCCAGTTGATTATATGTTTTTTATATATATTTTGTATTCAGTTTATTAATTTTTTTTTTAAGAATAGTTTTTTTTTTTTTTTTGGTATTAAGGTGAGACCTTGCTCGTATCTTTATTGGTAATTTAAAAATTAGTAGCTACATGGAGCTGCTATGTACAAAAAGTAATTTTCTATATAAATGCTATAGCTAAAACCAATACTTGCAGTTAGAGCTAAACCATTAAACTGCTAACTATATAGCTATTCTAAGTATAAATAAAAAAAAAACTACATTCAAGAATAAAAGCTTAGACATATTTATCTGTAACCTAAACCTACTAGAGTGGTCAAAACTTACCTAGATTTGTAAGTTTAGAATATAGTTATAAGAAATATTGTATTTGATCCAAAGGATAGTCCAGATGTTAATTTTACGAATAGCATAACCAATAGGTGGACATGTATTAGAGTTAGGGTATAGTTAATCAAATAGCCCATATAGACAAGAATAAGTATAATTTTTGTGATTAAAGTTTCTTTTGTTATTTTGATTTAATTGAAATAAGGGTCTGGCATAGGGTAGTTTAAGTCCTTGTTGTTGTTTTCAGTTAGCAAAGTTTATACAATATAGTTTTCATATTTGTTTATAGAAAAGTTCATTAACTTTAAGCAGAATAGCAATAATTGTTTGTGAGACTAGTTTGTATAAAATGTTAAAGTTTTGTATAATCTCAATTAGAGATTTAGAGATAAGTCCTTTGAGTATAATATCAAGATAGTGTTGATTAGTTTGAAGAGGTATAGAGTAGAAGGTGTAGTAGTTACTGATTTTGTGAATAAGTTTTTCTTATTGGTTTATAGATAAATCAAGATCTGTATAATTAATGTATTCAGATATGCTAGTTTGGATAATATTGAGGATAAGTGATAGGTTTGAGCATGTATGCCAATGGGTTAGAGAATCAGCAAGATTGCAGTTAAAACAGTTAGTATTGTAAAATGTATATAGATAGGTTTTGTGAAAATGAAAATAGGTAGGAAGTTCATTTAATAAGATTTTAATTTTGAAAGATTTAAGGTAGTTAAGTTTAAAGTTAGTAACATTATGAGTTGTTTTTTGGTTATAGTTAAAAAAAAGCCAAGTTAATCTCCAATCAATTTGGAAGACCAAGGCTTCCCATTTTCTGTTATATTTTTAAGAGGACCATATTGCTAAAATGTAGGCTCTGCAGATATTTTTAGTAAAGCTTCTAGTTGGATGTTCTATAAAATGTTGGTCCCAAAGAATTATATGATATGGATTATAGATGTTTGTGTAATTAAGATATAATATAAGTAATGAATTATGTTGTTTTGCTAATGAGTCTGCTAAATTATTAAGAATGTTATTAGAATAGACTTGTACTTTGTGAAAGCTAATTTGATGGTTATAAGATTTGATAATATTGAGCAGAGTGTGCCATATTGGCCATGTGCTAAATTTGAAAAGCTTGTTAAGGTTTGAAAGAGTAGTATATATTTTTGAGTATTTAGTAATTATAAACTGGGAATCAGTAAAGATGTTGATTATTGAGTTGTAGGGGGTAGTTAAAATAGCTGAAAGAATTGACATTAGTTCAGCTTTGTAAGAAGATGACCAGTAATAGATTTTAGCTAAGAATTTGTGAATTATTTGGTTAAAATCATTAACTTGTACCCATCCAATACCCATTGTACATTGATCTGTACTGATGTCAATTACAGAGCTATTCGTATAGAAGTTAAATATATTTTGACTATATTGGTAAGAAAATATTATTTGAGTGTATATGTGGCTTCTTCTTGCTTAAAAATTTCTAATATAGGAGAGTTAGAGATATAAATAGTAGTAACAGAAGGTAGGGATAATAGGTGTTTAATTGTAGTTGAATGAATCAGGTTAATATAGTTTGCATTAAAGTTAAGAGTATTAGAGGAAACTCTTTTAAAAAATTGAGTAGAGATTATTGATGATACATTAATTGTATAGCAGTTTGCAACTCTGTGGGAATTGAGGTAGCAACCTGTACAAGCTGAGCATTGAATTAATGAAAGAGAGTAGTGAGTAGGAAGTTCTGTATTAATATTTGTTTTCCAGTGTATGATAAAGATTTGGTTGTCATTTTTAAAATATTTGTGAATTTTGCTAATAATAATATCATTATTATTGTATGTTAGTAGTCAGGGTTTGAGTTTTTTAGAGATGTGTTGAGAGTTGTAAGCAAAAGGATTGTGTTCAGTTTGTTGATATTGTGGAAGTAGTGTTCTAAAGCTATTGTTAGTTGTTACAGTATTCTCTAGACATATAGACCAGAATGGCTTATGTTCTTTGGATAGCTGTATTAAACAAGATGAGAGATGATTCCATAGGAGTAAAGTAGTATTGTCTGCAATGCAAAGTTGTTTAAAGTACAGGATATTAAGTTTTCTAAGTTGTTTTTTGAAAATAGTATATTGGGAATAAGAGAATATGATTGGTTCAAGTGATTGAAGGTTGTATTGTATAGTATTGGTCCAAGATACACTATTATTAGCCATTATAGACATGTTAATATATATAAAAAGTTGAATAATTTTAAAGTTTAAAGTATATCTGTTAGGTCCATCAATATTGGGTTGGAGGTGTTGTAATATATTTGTAGTTAACCAGAGATTATTTTGTGATTGTTGTAGTCAAATGCATGTAGAAGTTCCTAGTAAATCAGGGTTATTAATTTATAATATAAAGTTAGATATATGATGTTGAAGCTAGATGTCCCAGATATTGAATATATTATATAAGAATAGGTTAAGCATGGTGCTATTCAGAATAGAACAAGCTAGATAAGATTTATATTTGGCTACAGTTAAATATTTGGCTAGAATTTTATTACATACAGAATAAGAAAGAACTATATTGTGTATTTAGTATTCTAGTATAGGAATAATAACTGTGTTGATAATATAAATTATTTGTTTATCTGTAATTTTTTTAGTACTAGCAATATTTATGAGTTAGAGTGATTCTTCTTGAATTAGTTTGATTTGTGCAGTTTGTTTGTTGTTAAGTGTAAACAAGCAACCAAAAAATTTAAAAAGTTGGTTGGCTAGAATAGATGTAAGCATAGAATTAAAGAATTGAGTAGTAGTTTGGGATTGATTTAATATAAAGATAGATTTTGAGAAGTTGATTTGGATATTGGCCATTTGGTAAAAGGATGTTGCAGTTTGAAATGTTTTTTTGAGTTCTAACTTAGATTAAGATATTCAAAGTGTATCATTCATATAGGCTAGAACAGAAGTAGATATATTAAGGTTTTGAGTTTTAAGTAAGAAAAGGCTAGTTGGCTATGTTGTAGATAGTGTTGTTAATATTAAGAGTTTTACACAGTTTTGACTATAACTTTTGATATACTGAACCAATTTGGATGAAATAACTACTATTGGATTCAGCTCACTGAGATGATTCTAATGAGCACAAGATCATGTGATTCTGATCACGAGATTATGAGATCAGAATGATTTTGATGAAAAGCACTAATTGTAATACATGTGACTTGATTCTGATTGGCTCACATTACTGTGTCAGAAATCTAACAAATCTAACAGATCTATTAGATCTAACATATCTAACATATCTAACATATCTAATATATCTAACAGATATTATATATCTATTATATCTATTATTTCTATTATATATACTATATCTATTATATATATCATTTCTATTATATC